>BDUI01022198.1:18948-31158 GCA_002335545.1 Apodemus speciosus
ACATTCTTCCTCCTGCCTGGGACTCACGTTCCCTGAAAGCTTGTGACGTGCTTTCTCACCACTTCAGGTCCTTGCTCAGGAGTGTATTCCTCTAGGACATCTTACCAAGGCACCATATTGGAAATCACACCCCTTTCATGGGCACACTCCTTTCAATAGCACACTACAGTCTACCGCTGCATACTGTCCCTATCCAGTGGCAAGTCGACCTTCTGCCATTACAGGAAGACGTCACGAAAAGGTGATTTGAGCCCTATGTTGTTTCTTCCTGAATTTCCAAATCTTGCAGCAGAGCCTGGTGAAAAATAGATAACCGGGGGCCAGGGGAAATGGCTAAAGAATGCCTGAAATTATAGAGATATAACACATCCRAGAGTAATTTATAGATATAGCTACACACTAAGTGGTTTCTAGAGTGCTTGAGAAATTAAATTTAAATAGTGTTTCATCCAGAGGAATCCTATATATGTTAAAGGCGGGGTGTAGAAGAAGTGTGCCCCAAATATACAGACAGGAAATAATAGACAATATATTTGATAAATATGAACTAAAGTAGAAAATCTGGCAGCAGGGAGCTGTTGGCATTAGCCGATCTATTATCAAATCAAAGACTAGATTATATACCCCTAGACATAGAATAAAAAATATTTCCCACCATCATCTTCAGAATCAGGTACTCCATTAAAAGGTTTTATTTTTATATTTTTTTAAATCTGAGAACAGCAGTTTCTTACAGCATAGGAAATACATTAGAGATGCTCAAGAGATTTTTAAATCCAGTACTTTCTTTGGTAAGGTGACCACTCRGTCCACAGGGAAATAAAGTTCTTTTTGTATTATTAAAGCTCCACGTAAACCTGGTCCTTTAAAAGCCAAAAGCCCTTGGAAAAGATTTCACAAATGAAATGGAAACTCATGGACGATGGGCAAGCTCGCTGCATTGATTCATCATCGGGTTTTTAATAGACCTTATTCTGCGTCGCTTAGWAGGTTCTGCGTGCGCATCTGAGAAGTGATTAGCAAGCGTCACTGTAGCCAGACCGGAAGTTCTTTACAGGCTGTTCTCAGTGACCACACTGAAGATATAGCAGTTTCATTTGCAGTCACAAAATTCATTACTTCAATTTCCTGTAAGTCCCCACAGATATATATTTCTACAAAACCTATCCATCCAAGGGGGATCTGTATCTTGGATAAAACTTTAGCTTTTCTGACTTTTAAAGACTTTTAACAAACCTTAATGGGATGATGGGATGGGTTGTTTATCTTACGTTAGTGCGCAAACTTCAGGATGAATTTTGGGAAGACAGCTACCTGATCGTTGAACATCTGTTGAAAGGAAGACCTCTGCATGTTTTCCTGACAGAGCTATCATTTCTTACTCAATGGCTGGCTGGCTCATCRCTGGTAACCTGTGTCTACCCATGCRTAGCCAGGGGACTTGGCTGCACTGCATAAATCTCATCTCCTTTCTGCTGCTTTTCCAAGGCTGAGTGCTTCCAAATGCTAAGCAAGACACAAGCGAGTTATGATTCGGGAAATGCCTCCTGAGTTCTTTTTGCTAGCTGTGTGGTTCCAGCTTAGCCTGTGTTTTGATTTCCTTGTATAAATTGAGAGTGGCATTGTGCACTTCAGAGAGTAAGCAGGGGTATGGGGAATTGTTTGGTGAAAAGGGTTTGAAAACCAGGCAGGTCTCCTCCCTCTTCATCAAGCTAGCTACACTGGATGRATCATTGAAATGCCCTCGGGAAGAAATGCTCCCCTTTCTGTCCCCATCCCATTCTTTCAATCACCTCTTCCCTCTCCTACTCTCATATTTAAAATCACTAAATCCTCAGTGATTCCTCTGACATCTAGAACCTGATAAGTTTGTCACGGTCTAAAATAGTTTTAGAGAGGCTTTTTTTTTTTTAATTCTCTGAATTAAAATGTTAAAGCTTAGTTTCTGATCCCAGAAAGTTCTAGAGTTAGCTCCCACCCTTTTCAGCTACTGATCAATAAGCTTCCCGATAACCACAGATCATGAAGTCACTTGCACAGATTGATACTTGACACCCACTCGTTCGCCGCTCCAGCCTGTGAGCAGAACTCTCCCGGAGTGAGAGAACACAGAGGCTATTCTCTGATCTGGAGCAAGYGTGCAAACTCAGCGGTAACTTGAAGTTAATTATCTTGGAAATGAAGTCTTTGCCAAGAAAGAAGTTATCAAGATACAAGATAAGATTGGTTGCAAGTTGGCAGCTGTTGATATCTGTATCACCTTAATCCATGCTGTCCGTATTACTTTCTCTCCCTTGAAGTTATAAGCAAATAGTGAGTGTAAAGACCTGGAGACTGTGTCAGGCTACTCATATTTGTTCTCATTCGTTTAGATTTGGTTATTTTTTTTATTTTTATGGGAAGAGATTTCTAACTATCTTTCAGCAGGAAGCAAGGGTCAGAAGCTCAGCTCCTGGTTAATGTGTGCTCTCTTGACACACACACTTTTATTTCTGTAGAACAAAAAGTGAAGCTCAACTGTGATTCCCAGGGGTTGAAGTACAAGATCACTGTCAACTTGAACAACAAGAAATGTGGGAAGGTCTTCCTTCTGGGAGAAAATGTGACAGGACCCAACTGTTGAATCTCAGGTAAATTCCTAGATAGATTGCAGCCTGCAGGAGCCCTAGACCTACGGGGGACTTTGAAGTCATGTGTCTATTTTTGAGGTTTCACCAAATTCTGACAGCTTATTTTTGCTTAGTCAGTCTTCAGCTGCGAGCATTTTCAGGAATTCCTCCCTGGAAGGTGCCCTGCGTTCAATTGCAGCATTAGAAATTGGTATTGCCTCCAACTGGGTTATATTTAGGGAAGAAAGAAGAAAAAAGAAAAGGCCATCTAAAAAGGATTTTTGGTTAGCTAGACATTCAGTAGATCTGAAATGGACCTACAGATGTTATAGGCAACTGGTGCACTATTTATTGTTCTCATAAGTTAGTGTTTGATGATTCCAGGCAAACAAGTGGCCAGTGTGAACAGTGRCAGGATCTTATAACCACGCCTGCATGATAGTGAGACCTTGCCAGTCTTTGTCTTGGCCTAGGGTCCTTTTATGAGCTGGTCCTGTTTGAGGTGGTGCAGCTATTTACAGCTGGCAAGATAGTCCACAGAATTGGGCTAATGACTATCTGATGGACTGGGAGTCCAGAATGGACTCCTTGGGGTTTGCATACAGGAATCACACTGGCGTCCTGGAAACACATGAGAAACACATAGTTTCTTTGAAACTAGAGAAACTATATCATGAAGTTTTCTAAGTAGAAACTATGAGTGTTGATCGTCTTAGGGCTTTACTGCTGTGAACAGACACCATGACCAAGACAACTTTTATAAGGGCAGCATCCAATTGGGGCTGGCTTACAGGTTGAGAGGTTTAGTCCATTATCATCAAGGCAGGAGCATGGCAGTGTAGGGACAAGCATGGTGTAGGAGGAGCTGAGAGTGCTACATCTTCATCTGAAGGCCATTAGAAGACTGTCTCCCATGTGGTTAGCAGGAGGGTCTTAAAGTCCATCCCTATAGTGACACACTTCCTCCAACAAGGCCACACCTCCTAATAGTGTCACTCCCTAGGCTGAGCATATTCAAACCAACACATTCTACTCCCTAGCTCCCAAAGGCTTGTTCAAACACATGGGTCTATAAGGTCATACTGAAGCATAGCATAATAAAAGCTACATTTAGTCCAACTTCTAAAGTCCCCATAGTCTACAGCAGTTTCAACAATGTTAAATGTCTAAAGTCCAAAGTCTCTTCTGACATTCAACCAATCAGAAGTGTAATCCTGAAATGAAGACAGGAAACCAGCTGAGTAAACTTCAAACTCCATGTCTGATGTAAAGCAGCCTTTAGATCTCCAATTCCTTTTTCATCTTTTTGACTACAACAAACTTCTTTCTCCTGGACTGGTTCCACTCCCTGTAACCAGCTCTCCTCAGCATATACCCCATGGCTCTGGCATCTCAAACATCTTGGGGTCTCCAAGGAAACTTCAATATTACAGCTTCTTGTCCAATGTTTGTCATCTATACATGATCTTCTGGGCTCCTCCAAAGGGCTTGCATCACTTCTTCAGCTCTGTCCTCTGTAGCACTCTAGGCTCTAGTTGAATCTACTCCACTGCTGCTGATCTTCTCAGTGACCATCCTATGGCAATAGTGCCTCTAATTAACTGGAGTCTTCCACTGCAAACAGGTTTCACCAGGGGCCTCTCCTAGGCTCCCTTCATGGTGCCACGCCTTAACTTTTTTTGCATGACCCCTGTAGACCTGGTTCATCAACTGCAACTAAGACTGTACCTTCACCAATGGCCTTCCCTGGTCTCTCACAGTGCCAAATGTCAGGTGATCTCCATACCTTCATGCCTTCAAAACCAGTACCATCTGGATGTTTCTTCTACATCACCAAGTCTAGCTGCAGCATGAGGTGTAAACTTGACTATCTTTGGAACACAGCTTCTTTGTGCTCTCAGAAAACGCTTCTCAGGATTTAGCTAAGTGATGCTGGTCTCTTCTTAACCACCACTAATTCTTAACTCCAGATAACCAGCATCAATTTGTCCCAGTAGTCCTTTCTATTTTTTACTCTAAAGCCAGAGCCACATGGCTGAAGCTGCTGAGTTCTGCTGATTGCTGGAGATGAAACATGCCCCCTTGTTCTATTATATTATCACCACCTTCCTGTTTTCCAACTCATTTACTGCCTCAGCTTGGCTGTCCTGGAACTTGCTCTGTAGATTGACCTTGAGCTCAGAGATCTGCATGTCTCTGTCTCCTGAATGCTGGGATCAACGGCATGTCTACCATCACACCTGCACTTAAGCTTTTCTTCACCTAGAATTTGATCTGTCCTAGGCTGGCCTTGAACTCAGAAATCTGCTTGGCTTTGTCTCCTGAGATTAAAGGTGTATACCACCATGCCTGTGCCTAAGCTTTTCATGGCCACCTTTCCTCAAGTTCCCCATCAAAAGCCCCTCTTCCATTCTCAAGATCTGGATCACAAGTGTGCCCTCCATTTCTGGATTGCAGTTAACTCCAGATTAAAAGTTCAAACTATTCCTTGTTCAACTGCAAACACAAACAATAAGCTTAGCTGGGTGGGATCTTGCCCTGAAAACACCACTCCCTTAATCTCTTTATCTCCTTGAACACAGAATTCAGCTCCATTTTTCTTCCTGATGCTCCTTTATTACTACTTAAACCATACATTTTGTATGTTTTCTTTTTCATCTTGCTCCTTTTCATTAAAAAGCTCTTCATAAGAGTAAACTTTAGTAATCACACAACAGAATCAATACCAGGCTGTTTGTTAAAGTAAATTAATCTAAATCTTTTCACCTTTGCCTCAGGCAACTCTTCAGACAATGGAAAAAAAGCAGCCATCTTCTTCACTAAAGTATTAAAACAGTCTCTAGGCCATATACTAACATTTTTCTCCACTGAAACTTCTTGGACCAGCTAACTGAGTATGTCTACTCAGTTAAAATCTTCCTCAGCACCACCATCTTCCATATTCCTACTAGAATGGCTCATTAAGCCACACTTAAAGCATCCCATGGCTTTCCAAATCAAAAGTCCCGAAATCTACCTTCTTCCAAACAAAAAAAAATTATGGTCAGGTCTATTACAGCAATACTCCAGTCCCTGGTATTAACTTTTGTCTTAGAGTTTTACTGCTGTGAACAGACATCATGAGGAAGGCAACTCTTGTAAGGACAACATGTCATTGGGGCTGGTTTACACGGTCAGAGGTTTGGTTCATTGTCTTCAAAGCAGAAGCATGGCAGCGTCCAGGCAGGCATGGTGCAGGAGGAACTGAGAGTGCTACATCTTCACCTGAAGGCTGCTAGGAGAAAACTGGTTCCCATGTGGTTAGAAGGAGGGTCTTGTTTCCCATCCCTACAATGCCACACTTCCTCCAACAAGGTCACACCTACTCCAACAAAGCCACACCTCCTAATAGTGCCACTCACTGGGCCAAGCATATTCAAACCACACAGTGATGTTTTAAAGAGAAAAGATTGCTCAGAGAACCACTCCCAGCCCTCACATTTCAAAGAATCTTTTAGGGTATTAATGTGTCCCATGTCATTGACCCACAAAAAGAACAAAGCTCAATGGATAAACCAAAATCTCTAAGAGAAGACATTACTTTCAAGGACAGCTTTCAACCCCCCATTATTTATGTGCATATGACAAAGATTCCTTGGCTCTCAGAATTCCTTGGAGCTTTGGAACTTTGTTCTGATCTAACTCTAGGTCACACCTGCCCAAGATACATCTTCCTATGGTGGAAATTCCAACCCCCTTTCTTCTCCGGGCAGGGCTACCAGCAGCCTCCCAACTCCTCTCACACCCAGAATGACCTCTGGATGTTTCTCCACATTCCAAGCCTGGGCTGACCCTTGCTGGGTCAGGACATTTCAGTGATTGCCTACTGAATTGAGATAAACTTTAAGACTTCAGAACCGAGCCACCTGCATATGCAGCAGCACAGCTGGTTTCATTTAGCTTGGCCCCCAGGGAGGACTCGGGCTGATGCCCAGGATCACAAAGGTCTCTTTCCAAACCTGGGGCTTTTCCAAGTAAGTGTAGCAACTCTCAACCATGGAGGCTTCTTTTGAGCCCCCAAGTGAGTTTCATTTTCATTGATTTTGTCCATTTCTACCTGTGCTATTTCCACTGACATGTCACATACATTCTTTTGTGTCCTTTTATTTCTTTCCTCTTCTTCCAAACTTCTTTTCCCCCCATCTCACCATCTCCTTTCTAGTTTCACTACTTGTACTCACATTTACATGAAATACACGTACATAAAACTAAGGTATTTCAATCCCAGCACTGAGGAGGCAGAGGCAGGTGAACCTCTGTGAGTCTGAGGCCAGCCTGATCTACATATTGAGTTCTAGGACAGCTAAGGCTACACTGTGAGACTTTTCTCAAATAAGTAAATTAAAATAAAATCTGGAATTTGCATTTGCAAAGGAACATGCTACATACATTTGCCTTCCTAAGTCAGGATTGCTTCACTATGGTAATTTCCAGATCACCAATTTCCCCATACTTTCCCCATCAATTTTTCTCTTTTTCTCTATGGCTGAATAAAACCCCATGGTATATGTAGACAACAATTTCATATATGCCTATCTGTTGATGCATGTCTAGGCTGGCTCCTTGTCTTCACTACTGTGAAAAATGTTTCAACTTCCTGAAGCTCAGACGAGTTCCTTACAGAGGACTTGCCAATTTAGTGACCTCAATTTAGATTGATTCCACAAGATCTTGTGGGAATCCCCCATTAGAGCAGGAATCGCTCAATATTGGCCAATCTTTGACGTTATGGAAAAGATCAGGAGCTCCTTGGAGTCAGAGGTTGTATTTGTTCTCTCTTATATTTACAACAAGTGGATAGTCCTGTGTCTAGAGAGAAGGAATCACTTGGGGCTGAGCATAGCAATATGTGTTAGTTCTGACCTAGGCAGAGTCACCCAGTGTCAGTGTCAACTTTCCTGTCAGCAGATCGGTCCACCTATGCTCCTAGGGCTTTTCTTTGTAGTTCAGTTTGGACAATGATGGGCTCCTTCTTCAGTGAGAAACTGTGAGGCATTGCCTAGTAAATCTGTCAAGTAATGAAGAAAATTCCAGGGGAGTTGTCACCAGTGCCAAGCACTGTTTCTGTAGACATTCTTTGGAAAAATATTTTTGATTGAAAGGATGAATTTATCTGACTTTGTTCATAGATTTTCTTCTTGTTTTGGGTAACCTTTTGTCTATTATTTTCTTTAGTTAGCATCCTAATAATGGGCTCCATTATGGTATTTTGATTCACAGATATTATTTGGCCCCACTCATATTCACCTCCAATCACCATCACTGTCCTTCCTCCCTATCTTCCTGTTTTCGTATTTTCATGTCACATATAAATAAATGTATGTCTAGAGAGAAATTTACACTCTTCCTGGATCTAAATGATATGACCGAGAGAATATGAAACTCTTCTAATTAACATAAACAATTACAACTTCCCTTTCATAAAGGAAGTCAAGACAGGGGCTGGAGAGATAGTTCAGTGGTTAAGAGCACTTGCTTCTCTTGCAGAGGACCTGAGTCTAGTTCTTAGCACCCACATTGAACAGCTCACAACTGCCTATAACTCCAGTTCTGGAGACCTGCACACCCTTCTGGCCTCCATGGGCTCCTGCATGTACATGATGTCTGTGCACTCACACAAGGGCACACAATGCACATAAGTGGAAAACAAGGAAATCTTTAAAATCATAAGAAATACATTCACACTGCTTCTTGTGAATGTCCTTGACACTCCCTTGCCTTTCAGAGAGTTATGACCTTCAGTAGCGTTTCCCACACCATCCCTAACTTGATTTTTCATTCAGTGGACAAAAACAGAAGCAAGGCCTGGAAAACTCCATTAATTACTCAGAAGAAGCAAAGTCAGTGGACGGGTTGATGGCATTTTGATTGAGGTGAAGAGAAACCATCTAAAGACAGTTTAGCTATCTTTTGTAAAGGTAAAAATATATTTTATATTTTACCTATATTTTTGACCTCTCTCTTTTTAAAGTTTTATTTCTTGGGTTTGTTTATTTTATATATTTGTTCATGATTTACATATTGTGGTCAGCAGAGAACTTTATAGGCATGGTTCTCCTCTCCTGCTTTTACTTGGGTCATCAAACTCAGGTCCCCACTTGCATGGCAAGCATTTCCACCCCGTGAACCGTCTCGATGGCCTCTGATTTTGCTTTAACGAGTGAACGCATCCCTTGGTTTGAGAGAACGGTGACAAACAACATTGCGTTCTACTCCAGTCTCGCTCTCTGCATAGCTGCAATACCTCTTTCTAGGTTGTACTTTTTTTTCTTTACTTTTCAAAAATTAATTAATTTATTTATTTACATATTTTTTCTATATTCTTTGTTTACATTCCAAAGGCTTTCCCCTTTCCCAGTTCCCCCCTCACCATATGTCCCATAAGTCCTCTTCCTTCAGCCCATTCCCCAATCACCCCCCCCTCCCACCATCATTTCTCTGTTCTGATACTCTCCTACGAAACTGGGACCAGGGTCCTCTCCTTCCTTCTTGGGAATCTTTTGATTTGCTAATTGTGCCTTGAGTATTAATGAGCCCCGAATACTCAATATACTTTTTATTTTATGTGTGTGAGTGTTTGCCTGCATGTATGCACACATAGCCCATCTGTGCCTGGTGCCCACAGAGAGCAAAGAAGGTCTTAGAGTTCCTGGAACTGGAGTTCTAGGTGGTGATGTACCTGTGGATGTTGGGAACCAAACCCAGGTCCTCTGCAAGAAGTGCCAGCACCCTTACCTGCTGAGCCATCTTTCCAACCCTACATTGTCTCATTTTAAGAGCTGTGCATCTTGCTAGTAGATTTCTATAGTGAGATTGTCAGTATTTTCTTTTCAGGTTAACTGTTTTTTTTTTTTAAAATTGGGTATATTCTTTATTTACATTTCAAATGTTATCCCCTTTCCCAGTTCCCCCCCCCTCCTGGAAACTCCCTATCTCATCCTCCCTCCCCCTACTTCTTTGAGGGTATTCCTCCACCCACCCCACTCCTACCTCCTTGCCCTCGAATCACCAAACCACAACACTATTATGGATGCCAAGAAATGCTTGCTGAAAGGAGCCTGATATGGCTGTTTCCTGAGTGGCCCTGTCAGAACCTGACAAATACAGTGATTTGTTAGTATTAAACACAGGATGCTTACTGTTTTGCAGTTCACAAACTTTGGAAGAGCATGTTGATATGATTCTTCGCTGATGTTTGTAGTCATAATTTGGACATAATTATTTACCTTAGAATAGGGCCAGTGATTGAGGACTCTTGTAATGCCCTCATGTTATCTTCTGGACAGTTCTTTATTGTTTTATGCTCTGGACAGTTCTTTATTGTTTTATGCTTGCTTTTCTCTTTAATTTTGTTTATTTTTAACTTAAATTGTATTTTTATTATTTATTCATTTTTATTTGTTTTGTTTTGATTTTTGAAATAGGGTCTCTCTCTGTATAGCCCTGGCTGTACTGGAACTCACTCTGTAGACCAGGCTGGCCTTGAACTCATAAATTCACCTGCCTCTGCCTCCCAAGTGCTGGGATTAAAGGCGTGTGCCATCACTGCCCGACTAATTTTGCTTATTAAGGGTACATCTATAACCATGTAGCCTTCAGGTTGAAAATTTGAGGAAAATAACTTCTACTCCATAAAGCCAAATTTCTAATTCTCTTAGGGCATAAGTTACTTGCTTGCATTGTTGGTCTTTGAAAAGGCTTTTGTATATAAAATTATACCTTAATTTAGTGAATCAAGCCCATACCTATTTTAGTAAAATGACTGAAACATAATTAATGTCCTGAGTTGTTGGCTGGATTATCCTTGGCAGGCTAAATTTAGATGTATAGAACTACTTTATATGAAAGACCATTTTATTTCCTAAATTTCATTTCTTTTTTTTTTTTAATAAGCCTGTCTGTCTTTTTGAAACTTCCCCCTTCCTATCTCCAAGTTGTCCCCACTATTACATTTTTTTTAATTTAACAATCTTGTGTTTGTATATTTTTAATGTAAAAATAGAATTTTGCCCTATCTATATTTCTTGGTAACCTGGTTATTTTAACTTAATGCCTGTTATGGAAATCTTGACTGTTTAAGAAGTATAATTTTCACTTTTTAAATAATTCATAGCAGTAGGCCTGTGGTGGTGGGGCCTGTAATCAGAGTTACTGGGGAGGCTGAGACAAGGCTCTCAATTCAAGGCCTGTCTGCATTTAGTGTAGGGCCAGTCTGGGCAGTTTAAAAGAGGGCCTGTTAAAAAACTTGTGTAGAATGCAAAAGACCATAAACTCAACACCCAGTATTACATACTCAAGGACTCACAACAAAGAAGCAAATCCCGATAATCCACAGCCTTGGTGTTTGGATTTTCAGATCATATCTCCCAAGGGTTCACCTGTGGAAACGCAGACTCGAGAACTGGTATTTAGAGGAAAGTCCAGATTTCAACAGAACGGTTGCTTTATGGGATAGGCGGTGGCAGGAAGCTCWCTAGTCAGTCCAAGGCAGTGCAGGGCCATCTAAGGCACACAAGACTAYCAATCATTTGCCATTCTATCCTGGCCACAATGGCATATAGAGTGATTAAATAATCTTTGTGTTCAAAGTACAGAGAACTACATCCATTTTATTGCCCAAGTACGGAATACTGCCTGCAGAGATGAGGCCTCCCTTTGGTAGTTTGATTTTTTTTTTTTTTTTTTTTTTTTTTTTGCACACTCTGCCTGTTTAACCCAGCCATTTCTGCCTGCCTAACCCAGCCATTGTAATGATTTATGCATCTCAGAGCAGGGCTGGATGGCTTTCTCTTCGCTACTGTGTTAGCTTTTTAATTGTGGTATAATGTACGATTTTGGATGTAGAATATTTTTGTGAGCAGTATAATATACACAACACCAACATTTCCTGCTTAACCACATTAAGTCTCCAGCTTAGACCCCTCCCCAAGTACATTTGAAATGTTAAGCCGCCATGGCTTGAGTCTCCAGAGCGTTAGTTTCGTTTACTCAAGGTAAGCCACAGGGAGGGTCCCTTTGCTTCTGGCTTCTTTGTTCAGCAATGACTGATAAGCTCATACAGCTAACCAGAAGCACTTGGGAGCTTGGGATACCAGAAATACCATTCTACATAAAGTACTTTCCAGCATTGTCTGGAATGACTGTTCAGAACGGTGAGTTTTTCAGTTATTGGAAGAAAGCTACTGGGATTAAGTGCGTGGATCAATACCAAACATGAGCTCTCGCAGAACTCAACCCTTTGCAGTGGGCACTTCATTCCTCTCCAAATGTCCCAATGCTCTAAGGCAGTGGGTGTTTGTGCAACTTCATATTTTATCTGATAATTGCAACTCTGGGTACAAACAGCTAGCACTGCGGAATTATGTTTATGCTGAGGATACCGATCATGCTGTTTCTGCCTTTGCAAGACACACAACGATGCAATACAGGCTGAGTCCAAGCTCTTGTTACAGAAGGACACCCCACACTTGAGCAGTTGGTGCTCCACCACACCATTGTCTTAGTTATGCTTTTACTGCTGTGAACAGACACCATGACCAAGGCAGCTCTTATAAAGGACATC
>BDUI01022201.1:18321-28810 GCA_002335545.1 Apodemus speciosus
ATAATTTATATCTTTATATCTATGTATAGATAGTTATACAGCTATCCACTATCATCAAACCTGATAAAGGAATTGAAAGAGTTATTTTCAATGTCAAAAACAAGAGAGAGAGATGCCAAGTTTCACTACTTATTTTTGTTATTTTACTGGAAGCAAATCTATTAATAGAATAACTGAGTCTATTTCTAGCAAATACTAAAGATTTCCCAAGAAAGCTTTTACTTTGTAAATTAATTCAGCTGAGTTGCAGAGTATATGATTGACAAGCTGAATTTAGATTTCATTCTATGTACCCACAATGAACAACTTATTAGGGGTATTCAAACAACAAATCCACTTACAACAGAATTACTATGAATCAATTAATGGGAAACAGACCAAAGAGCTAAAGAAACAACGAACCAAGTCAATGAAAACCCTGTTCAAATAGTGAGTGTGATGTGAAACAGTCAAGGAAGAATGAACTCCACACACAGGGTGGTCAATTATATAATGTGGCACACTTTTGAAGAAACATGCCCAGCCACAGATGGCCCTGACCTGGGGATCAACTGCATCACTATCTCTAGTCAACAGCTTGTTTGACACTACAGACACACTTGCTTGTAAACTGCCATGGAACTCCAAGGACATCAAACTGTGAAAATGATTCTGAAAACAGAATAATATACTMAGAGAATTCATACTTCCCTAGCCCCAAAATTCCCTATCAGTGGCATAATTTTAAAACTGAGGATCAGTAAAGTCAAATGGACAGCCTAGAAATTAACATTCAAAGAAAATGTATTTTTGATAATAGTAATTAATTTGGTAAGTAATCTACAGAGAAATCTTTTCAACATTTCCTGTTCTTACACACCTGTTTCAGATATTAGGGGAATAAAATGAAAGCTCATTTTATATCATATTGAAAAAACTAGCACAAGCACGAATGTGTGTACACAATTCCATGGCCCACAGGTTGTGCCTAGAGAGTAATTGTTATTGTAATCTTCCACCATGTATCAAATAGGAATCCAAGTCAATAACTTGTCACCAAGTCTGTCACCAACAGACTTGGTGATAAGTGTCTTCACTTGCTGAGCTATCTGTCGATCACCTAACATTTTGAGTTAAAATAGCAAAGTTCTCATAGGACAACGCAGGATGTTAAGTGTTTGTATCTGTCAATTTGGCAATGTCCAGAAGCTCTAAAACACAAGAAACAAAGAACTTGACAATTTTGGTTTGATTCAAATTAAAAACTTGTACAAAATGTTTTCATAAAGTCTAATGATGAAGAATGAAAATAAACTCTGTTAATTCATATTTAGGGGATAAATATATAATACACACATATATGAAATAGATACTTAATAGATACTACATTTGTTTACTTATTGAAAATATTTTAGAAGATTTACATTTTTTTGAGTGTCCTAAACTTAGTAGATCAGTCCTTTTACATTGGTGACATTAAGAGCATATGAATTTTGTATGAACTGTTGAAAATTTTATATGAAAATTCTCTATAAATTGATTGCAATAAGATAACACATTCTAATTATAGTTATAAATATATCTATAAATATTAAAATAAGGATTCCATTTTTATAAATTAGTATAGTTTATGCTGTTTCCTAATTCTTCTTGAGCCAATTTGAGAAGGTATAACATTCATAAAAGTTATCCACTTTATCTTGTTTTAATATAAATTTAAATAAACGTTTGACTTTCTCTTTGGATATAAAATTTATGATTTCTGAAAGGCAAGCACAGCCAGATTCCCTGGGCTGGTACTGTTAATCTCTCTCGTGTCCATGTTCATTGTCCTCTTGTAAAACTCTGTTTTAGTCCAGGTCAATGATTTGATTTATGCTCTTCAGCATTTTTTTTTTTTGGTTTCTAATTTATTATTAATGTATAATTGTGAAACTAAGGATATTCTTATGTATTGTTTACTGCCTTTTATTTTCTTATTTCCATTTCTTTTCCCTTTTCTTTTTGTAAGTACTTGGCATGTAGTCCTGTGCACCTAGAAATGACTACTTAACCCAATCTCGTTTCAGATTGTATGTGTCTCCTCTCTCACATCAACCTGAGTGATAGGATTATAGACATGTACTACCATGTGTTCCTTTTCTGTACTTTTTCTAATTTTCTTTTAAATATTCAATATTTCTTGTCCTTATTTTTGGATTACCTATATGCACATGAATCAAGGAGATAAATATCAATGAATACAGAAATGCTTAAAAAAAGAAAACTAACTAAAGATTTGAATTTAAATGACAAAAGAAACACAGGAGAGTATTCCCTCGATCTGGATATTAAACAATTGTAAATAAAGGAAAAATTGATGGATGTGACATCATTAAAATGAAAAACTTGCTTGTGCAGATGTAAGTTGTCTCCATGTCTATGTATTTTGAATTTTGTATTAATTCATTCAATAATAACTTTATTTTGAACACCATGTACTTTTGTTTTCCTTTGCTTAACCTGCCTAAACATTCCTCAGTGTCAGTACCAGCCAAGCAGGAAGTCATGTGGTTAGAATTCTTTCCATCTCTTCTTGAGGTCCACAGCACTTCAGTTAACATGTTGTAATTGGCAGCTGTTCAAACTTCAGCTTTGCTGTAGCTGTGTTTGTTTACAAATTTGCTTTTATTAAAATACTAAAGCAGTATCTTCTTTCTCCATCTCTTGATTTTGCATATCATCTTTTCTTATATTTGTTCTTGCTATGTCTTTTTTATATTTATTTCATAGATATATCTTAAATAGGGTCTCATAATTTGTAACATAGCTTTATAACACATTTGTAATATTTGCTTTAGCTTTCAGCTTTTAAAATAAACTTGTCAATTATTTTCTTTGTATATTTTAATAGTTATTTGTAGCCTTGAGGGGAAAAACAATCTTCCTATAATAATATTAAATGAACAAATTTACTGCCCCATCCAATTGTCCATCTAGGTTTCAAAATTTAATGAAGTTCTGAGTTCATTTCCTGCCCCTACTCTAAACTCCAGGGGCTAAAGGATCAGTGTTATGATGGCTTCTATGTTAGACATTCAATGAAAGTTCATTTTTATACTTCTGAATTGACTGTAATTGGGAATATATATATATATGTATGTATACATATATATGTATGTACATATACATATATACATACATAAGCTCCATCTTCAGATTAAGTAAGGCATTACAGACCTTTGCTCTTATAACTGAGCAGACGGGTGCATCCAGGTTCACAGAAAACACCCACATGTAAGATCACTTGGGATATGGTCCACAAGGTCCCCACCTACACCCAGGAGCTAGACAGTCCCAAAACCTTCTCTGCACCTATCCTGCCAGGGGACATCTACCCTGCAGGGAGTTCCGCATTTAGAGGGAGTCCTGCATATAGAGGTGAGGCGACCGACCATCTTCACTCCTGCAACTGAGCAAGTTAGAGCCAGGAACTCAGAGAACACAGGAGTGTAAAATCACTTGGGACTCAGTCCACCAGGGCCCCACCTGCACCCAGAAGCTGGTCAGCTCCACAGTATTCTGTGCCAAGGGAAAGCCGGTCACCCAGGGGTGCTGAGACAGGCTTGCAGGCACACAGGAGGGACAGCACCAGCCTTAGAAAGCAGGACCAGCTAACACCAGAGATAACCAGATGGCAAAAGGCAAATAAAGGAACATTACTAACATAAATCAAAGAAACATGGCACCATCTGAACCCAATTCTCCCACAACAGCAAGACACGGATACCCAAACACACCAGAAAAGCAAGATTTGGATTCAAAATCACAGCTCATGATGCTGACAGAGGGCTTCAAGGAGAACATTAATAACCATCTTAAAGAAATACAAGAGAACACAGATAAACAGGGAGAAGCCCTTAAAGAACTATAAGAAAACACAAATAAACACATGAAGAAATTGAACAAAACCATCCAGCATCTAAAACTGGAGGTAGAAACAATAAAGACATCACAGAGCAAAACAACTCCAGACATAGAAAACCTAGGAAAGAAGTCAGGAGTCATGAATGCAGACATTAACAACAGAATACAAGAGATAGAAGAGAGAACTTCAGATGTAGAAAATACCATACAAAGCATTGATATAACAGTCAAATGAAATGCAAAATGCAAAAATCCTTCAGATCCAAAACATCCAGGAAAGCCAGGACAAAATGAGAAGACCAAACCTAAGGATTATAGGTAAAGAAGAGTATAGAAGAGAGTAAATATTTCCAACTTAAATGCCCAGCAAATGAATATATCTTCTTCTTAAAACCTCATGGTTCCATCTCCAAAATTGACCATATAATCGATCACAAAACAGACCTCATCAGATATAAGAAGATTGAACTAATCCCATTCCTCCTATCACTGTGGGTCACTATGGAATAAGGGGGTAACTATGGAATAAAGGGGTCTTCAATAGCAAAAAAATAAAAAAAACCCAGAAAGCCCACATACACATGAAAGTGAAGATTTCCAGCTTAAAGGGCCAGTCTTCAACAAAATTATAGGAGAAAACTTCCCTAACCTAAAGAAAGAGATGCCCATGAACATATAAGAAGCCTACCAAACTCCAAATAAATTTGCCCAGAAAAGAAATTCCTCCCATCACATAATAATTAAAATGCCAAATGGACTGAACAAAGAAAGAATGTTAAAAGCAGTAAGGGAAAAAGGTCAAGTAACATATAAAGGTAGATCTATCAGAATTACATCAGACTTCCCACCAGAGACTTTGAAAGCCAGAAGAGCCTGGGAAGATGTCATATAGACACTAAGGGAACACAAATGCCAACCCAGGCTACTATACTTAGTAAATCTCTCAATTACCATAGATGGAAAAACTAAGGAATTCCATGACAAAAACAAATTAACACAATATATTCCACAAATCAAGCCCTTCAAAGAATACTGAATGGGAAACACCAACAAAAGAAGGGAACCTACACACTAGAAAAAGCAAAAAATTAATCTTCTTTCAACAAACTCAAAAGAAGATAACCACACAAACATAAAAATAACATAAAATATAACAGGAAGCAGCAATTACTATTCCATCATGTCTCTTAACTTCAATGGAATCAATTCCCCAATAAAAAGACATTGACTAACAGACTAAAYAGGACCCAACATTTTGCTACATATAGGTAACACATCTCAGTATCAAAGAAAAATACTACCTCAGAGTAAAAGGCTGGAAAACAATTTTTCCAAACAAATGGTCCCAGGAACAATCTGGAGTAACCATTCTAGTATCCAATAAAATAGACTTTCAACCAAAATTTATCAAAAAAGACACGGAAGGACACTTTATGCTCATCAAAGTAAAAAATCTACCAAAAGAACTCTCAATTCTGAACATCTATGCTCCATATACCAGCGTATGCTCATTTGTAAAAGAAACTTTACTAAAGCTTAAAGCACACATTGCACTTCACACAATATTTTTGCATGACTTCAACATACCACTCTCCTCAGTAAACAGATCAGGGAAACACAAACTAAACAGTGACATAGTGAAACTAACAAAAGTTTTGAACCAAATGGATTTAATAGATATCTATAGAACATTCCATCCTAAATCAAAAGAATATATCTTCTTCTCAAAACCTCATGGTACCATCTCCAAAATTGACCATATAATCAGTCACAAAACAGACTTCATCAGATATAAGAAGATCGAACTAATCTCATGCCTCCTATCAGGTCACTATGGAGTAAGGGGGTCTTCAATAGCAACAACAACAACCAAAAAAAAAAACAGAAAGCCCACATACACATGGAAGCTGAATACTCAATGATACATTGATCAAGGAAGAAATAAGGAAAGAAATCAAAGACTGTTTAGAAATTAATGAAAATGAATGCACAACATATCCAAATTTATGGGACACAATGAAAGCAGTGTTAAGAGGAAAACTCATAGCTATGAGTRCCTCCAAAATGAAGCTGGAGAGAACATGCACTAGCAACTTAACATCACACTTGAAAGCTTTAGAACAGAAAGAACCTAATACACCCAAGAGGAGTAGAAGGCAGGAAATCACCAGACTCAGGGCTGAAATTCACCAAGTAGAAACAGAAAGAACTAAACAAAGAATCGACAAAACCAGGAGCTGGTTCTTTGAGAAAATGAACAAGATATATAAACTCTTAGCTAGACTAATCAAAGAACACAGAGACAGTATCCAAATTAACAAAATCAGAAATGAAAATGGAGACATAACAGAAACTGAGGAAATTAAAAAAATCCTCACATCGTACTACAAAAGCCCATACTCAACACAGCTGGAAAATTTGAATGAAATGGACAATTTCCTAGACAGATATCAAATACCAAAGTTAAATCAGGATCCAATAGACCATTTAAACTGTCCAATAAGCCTTAAAGAAATAGAAGTGTTGATTGAACGTATACAAACCAAAAGAAGCCCAAGACCAGATGGTTTTAGTGCAAAATTCTATCAGACCTTCAAAGAAGACATAACACCAATACTCTTCAAACTATTCCACAACATAAAAACAGAAGGAACACTACCCAATTCATTTTTTGAAGACACAACAAACCTGATACCGAAACCACACAGACACCCAACAAAGGAAAACAACTTCAGAACAATTTCCCTTATGAATATTGGTGCAAAAATACTCAATCAAATTATTGCCAACCAAATCTAAGAACACATCAAAATGATTATTTACCATAATTAAGTAGGCTTCATCCCAGGGATGCAGGGATGTTTCAATATATGGAAATCCATCAATGTAATCCACTACATAAACAAACTCAAAGAAAAAAAAAAACACATGGCCATTTCATTATATGCTGAAAAAGCATTTGACAAAATTCAGCATGATTTCAAGTTAAAAGTCTTGGAAAGAACAGTAATTCAAGGCCCATACTTAAACTTAGTAAAAGCAATTTACAGCAAACCAGTAGCCAACATCAAACTGAATGGAGAGGATCTTGAAGCAATTCTACTAAAATTAGGGACTAGACAAGGCTGCCCTCTCTCTCCATTCAATATACTACTTGAAGTTCTACCTAGAGTAATTAGACAACAAAAGGAGGTCAAAATGATACAAATTGGAAAGGAAGAAGTCAAATTATCACTATTTGCAGATGATATGATAGTATACTTAACTGACCCAAAAACTCCACCAGAGAACTCCTACAACTGATAACTTCAGCAAAGTAGCTGGATATAAAATTACCTCAAACAAATCAGTAGCCTCCCTATACTCAAAGGATAAACAGGCTGAGAAAGAAATTAGGGAAATGACAACCCTCACAATAGCCACAAACAAAATAAAGTATCTTGGTGTGACTCTAACCAAATAAGTGAAAGACCTGTATGACAAGAACTTTAAGTCCCTGAAGAAAGAAATCGAAGGAGACCTCAGAAGATGCAAAGATCTCCCATGCTCATTGATTGGCAGGATTAAATATAGTAAAAATGGTCATCTTGCCAAAAGCAATCTAAAGATTCAATGCAATTCCCATCAAGATTCCAACTCAACTCTTCATAGAGATAGAAAGAGCAATTTCCAAATTTGTCTGGAATAACAAAAAAAAATGCAGGCTAGCCCAAACTATTCTCTATGATAAAAGTACTTCTGGGGGAATCAGTATCTCCAACCTCAAGCAGTACTACAAAGCAATAGTGTTAAAAAAAWACTGCATGGAATTGGTACAGTGACATACAGGTAGACCAATGGAATAGAATTTAAGACCCAGAAATGAACCCCCACACCTGTGGTCACTTGATCTTTGATAAAGGAGCTAAAATCATTCAGTGGAAAAAAGATAGCCTTTTCAACAAATGGTGCTGGTTCAACTGCACAATGCAAATTGATCCATTCATCTCCTTGTATTAAGCTCAAGTCCAAGTGTATAAAGGACCTCCACATAAAACCAGAAACACTGAAAGTAATAGAAAAGAAACTGGGGAAGAACCTTGAGCACATGGGCCCAAGGGAAACAGGGAACAGAACACCAACAGCATATGCTCTATGATCAAGAATTGATAATTGGGAACTCAAAAAATTACATATTTTCTTTAAGGCACTGTCAATAGGACAAAACGGTAACCAACAAATTGGGAAAAGATCTTTACCAACCCTACATCTCACAGAGGGCTAATATCAAATATATACAGAGAACTCAAGAAGTTAGATACCAGAGAGCCAAATAACCCTATTAAAAATGGGGTACAGACCTAAATAAGGAATTTTTAACTGAGGAAACTGAAATGGCTCTAAAGCACCTAAAGAAATGTTCAACATCCTTAGTCATCAGGGAAATGCAAATCAAAACAACCCTGAGATTTCACCTCACACCAGTCAGAATGGATAAGATTAAAAACTCAGGAGATAGCAGGTGCTGGAAAGGATGTGGAGAAAGAGGAACACTCCTCCACTGCTGGTGGAATTGCAAGCTGGTACAACCAGTCTGGAAATCAGTCTTGTGGTTCCTCAGAAAACTGGGCACAATACTAMTGGAGGACTCTGTTTTACCACTCCTGGGCATGTACCCAGAGGATCCCCCAGCATGTAATAAGGACACATGTTCCATTTTCATAGCAGTCCTATTTGTAATAGCCAGAAGCTGGAAAGAAACCAGATATCCCTCAAGGGAGGAATAGTTGCAATTAATGTGGTATATTTACACAACAGAATACTACCCAGCTATTAAAAACAATGAATTCCTCACATTCTTAGGTAAAAGGATGGAACTTGAAAATATCATCCTAAGTGAGGTAACCCAATGACAAAAGAACATACATTATATGCACTCACCGATAAGTAGATATTAGCCCAGAAGTTTGGAATACCTAAGACACAATTCACATTTAAAATGATGCCCAAGAAGAAGGAAGAACCAAGTATGGATACTCTGGTCATTTTTAAAGGGGGAAAAATACCCACAGAAGGAGATACAAAGTGTGGAGCAGAGATTGAGGGAAAGACCATCCAGAGCCTACCCCACCTAGTGATCCATCCCATATCCAGTTACAAAACCCAGACACTATTATTGATGCTAATAAGTACTTGCTGACTGAAGCTGGATATTGCTGTCACCTGGGAGGCTCTGCAAGTGCATGACAAGTACAGAGGGGGACACTCTTGGCTAGCCATTGAATGGAGCACTGGGTCCCCAAAGGGGGAGCTAAAGGACCCAAGGAGCTGAAGGGGTTTGCAGCACCATAGGAGGAACAATGATATGAGCCACCGAGTTCTCTCGGAGCTCCCAGGGACAAAAACATCAACCAGATAGTACACATGGTATCACCAATGGCTCCAGATGCATTGGCATTAGCAGATGGCCTTATTGGACATCATAGGGAGAAGAGGCCCCGGTAATGGAAAGGCTAGATGCTGGAGTATAAGGGAATACCAGGAGAGAGAAGAGAGAGAGGGTTGATTGGGGAACAGGGGAGGGCAGATATCTTATGGGACTTTTGGGGTGGGGGGAGGAACCAGGAAAGGGGAAATCATTTGAAATGTAAATAAAGAATATATCTAATAAAAATGTAAGGTGTTACAGCAGCTTTCAATGCATAGGGGAAACTCTATTATCATTGGTTTGTTATAAAGGATAAATGTATATATAAATGGACAGTGGATCTAGAGCTATGTAAGTAAAGGTCCAGAATGTTCAGCAGTAGGGAATCTCTGTCACTGTGGAGGCAGACAAGACACCTCTTGTCTTGTGAATATATGTCGCTGCCACTGCGAAAATTCATTCAACCTCTTTGCTTTGGGTGCTTTTACTTCAAAAACATGATTTACTTCAAAAACATGATTTCTATAGTGATTAAATCATTCTCCAGTCTCTGTCCCCCCTTTAGAGGTTGAGAATGTGTGAGAAATTTCCAAGTGTTAATCCTTCTTTGTTGTTTAAAATGATCCCTTCCAAGTTTAAGCTGCCTTGGTACTTGCCCCATCAGTATCATTAAGCATTAAAAAAAAAAAAAAAAGACTCTCACCAATTTCTGACTTATAAATTCTCCTTTGAAGGGTGAGGGACAAAAGATCCAATGTACTTAACTCTTACCTGCATCAATTAGAGACTCCAGGACTGAAGACTCACTGTGTCAGGAGACAGAGTCCGAGGCCAAATATTAATTTCTTATTATGTCACAAATCTTCAATCTGCTACTCAGTTTAATGAGATACTTTTGCTGTCAAAGTAATTAATTTCCATTGTGGATAATTAGCCATTTGTCTTTTAGTTGTTATTTTATTAACATTTTGAACATTTCAGTGTATGTCTTCATGAACTTATTACATGCACAGTTTTTTCCTCTTTTATGTATTGAGTAAACAGCATACCTTATTTTGTTCTTTATTTTGAGAATAGTTTTATTATATATTTTATTCTTTTACAGATTTTACCAACATTATTTCTTCACCATTGTTGCTTTCTATTACTTAGTTTCAAATTATAAGTCATCTTTATATATTAAATTTAGTGTTTTGA
>BDUI01022208.1:17025-34240 GCA_002335545.1 Apodemus speciosus
AACTTCCAGCGAGCTCTGCGCAACATCCTGGGCGTCCGGAAGAACGACATCCACATCATCAGCCTGCAGCCCTCTGAGCCCCATTCGCATCTGGACGTCTTGCTCTTTGTAGAGAAGTCAGGTGGCACCCAGATCTCAACCAAGCAGCTTCTGCACAAGATTAACTCTTCTGTGACTGACCTCGAGGAAATCATTGGCGTGAGGATCCTGGATGTCTTCCAGAAGCTGTGTGCCGGGCTGGATTGCCCGTGGAGGTTCTGTGATGAGAAGGTGTCTCTGGATGAAAACGTWATGTCAACTCACAGCACAGCCAGACTGAGTTTCGTGACTCCCCGACACCATAGGACAGCTGTGTGTCTCTGCAAAGGTAATAGCACATGCGTATATGGAGATGCGTGTTAAAGAATATTTTATTGTGGGGTGGGGGCGCTTAGCAGTTAAGAGCCTGCTGGCTACTCTTCCATCTGACTTAGGTTTGATTTCCAGCACCCACATAGTGGCCCATGACCATCTGTAACTTTAGTTCCAGGGATGCCCTCTTCTGGCTTCATGGGCATCAGGTACCCAAGTGGTACATAGACATACATGCAGGTAAAACACACATACACATAAAATTAAACTTAAAAATGTTAGGAGGAGGAGGAGGAGATGATGATGATGATGATGGTGATGATGATGATGATGATGATGATTTTATCCAGGCCTGTTGAGATAGGCCTATGATGTCAGCTATTTGAAAAGATTGTAAGTTCAAAGCCACCCTAAGCTACATAGTCCAGGTCAGCCTGGGCAGCCTAATGATATCCCATCTCAAAATGAAACAATGAAAAAGGGTCTGGAGATAATGTAAGTCAGTGGATGAGTGCCAGTCTAGCATACAGGAGACCTGAGATTCAACCCCCCAACACTACAAGAAGAATGAATGAATGAACGAATGAATGAATGCGTGGGAACAACAGTAGTGATCATTTTCATAATTCCTGTGTTCTCGCTTCCTCTTGCTTTTCTAAATAAAGACGGGAAATGCCCACCTGTCCCCCACGGGTGCGAAGATAACCCCTGCCCTGCAGGATCTGAATGTGTCGCTGATCCACAAGAGGAGAAATACAGCTGTGTGTGTCCTGGGGGCGGCTTTGGCAAATGCCCAGGTGAGTGCTCCCCGGAAGTCCTCACATGTGAATTCACCTCAAACCATCCTCCACAGTGCCTTGATAACTGTTTCATTAGTGGAGAAAGAATTATGTGCAGGTTGTTTGTCATACCGAGAGGAGGGGAGTGGCAGGCAGAGAGCGGAAGCTGTCTGTCACACCCCTGTCCCCGCTCAATGGCTGCATAAACCACAGGCCTTCGTTGTTTCTGGTTTCCCTGTAATCCTCTTCCGCCTGATTTCTCCCACAGTCCTCAGCTTCATGCTTTATTCCCCTACTTACCTCATTAAAAACACGTTCCAAGCCCGTGGTGAGTAATCCTCACTGTCCGTACGAACTGGACCCTAATTTAGCCACCTTTCTCTATGTGTCTTCCTGTTGGAGAATATATCTTTCCTGTGAAAAATCTTTTCAAGTTCATCTTTGCACACACTGGTGCTTTTCTCCCTCTGTTTATGATATTCCGAAACTGGAGTCTGCTGTCAAACATTAAATACATTTGAATGTGTTTTTAGGTACACTGACCTATTAGAACCAATATTTTCCATTTCTTCCAGGCATACATGAAGGTCTTCCGTCTCATTCTCTTTATCTGTATTGAAAGCTTTCAATTAGAATCCATACTTCCTCCTCAGTGGGATTGAAATACTTACGTTTTTACCATCTTTGGCGGCTTATGGAAGAAGGAATCACTCCGCTAATTAGCTGGTGTTAGCACTTCCTTTAGTGTGGCTGGCCTCTTGGGCTGTCTGTTTCTGAATGAGTGGAACTCTGGGTATTTATGATTAGCATACTTCTTATTACAATCTGCCCTGGCTTCTTAATATTGATTGGACTTCTACTTTGTTAACTGTGCCTTTTGTCACTTTGAAATTGAATTTTTATTTAGTCAGTTCTCCATAACTTAATTTTCATTTCCGGAGACTGATAGAATTGTCATCTTGTTGGAGGAATGGGGATTGTTTTGTGTTTTTGCCTGACAGGTTTTTGCCTAATCACCTTGAGGCTACATTCCCCCCCCCCTTTTCCCTCAAATTGCCTACTAATAACTCACACGGGACACTTTKATATTTAGTTTTGTTATTATTTTAGACTTTATTTCTCCGTGATACAGAGCTCTGCCTCTTCCTCGTGGAAAGTCCGTTTGGCTGTTAAAGCCAATAGACACCTTTCCCCGTTACTGCAGTTTATAAATTGAAAAAGAAAAAAAAAGAGCTAGCCTCTGGGGAGGGAAGACATCGTACTCACTTTTGATGGCTGATGGCGAGTTCGAGTTTTGGTGCTGACAGACTTTTTCTGTAACCCCTAGGGAGCTCATCCATAACTTTTACCGGAAGCAGCTTTGTGAAGTACCGTTTGCTGGAAACCGAGAGCAGGCTGGAGATGAAACTGAGCATGCGCCTGAGAACCTACTCATCCCACGCGGTCGTGATGTACGCACGAGGGACCGACTACAGTATCCTGGAGGTATGGCGTCACGCATCCTGTGACCTCAGACCGAAGGAGACTAGGAAATTTAAGTTCTATCTTGTGTCTTGACGGACCCATCTAAAAACAAACTAACAACGGTGGTTTTTCTCCACGTCTCAAGGGCCTCGTGCCCTGGGTGACGTTGGCGCTTGGGTGCGGTCAAAAATTCTTTGTTCTCCCTGGTAGCCTAGAAATTTACTTCTGATATTCTACAACAAAAACTTTAAGACGTGTGACAGCTGACATTCAAATCTCTTCATTATACCTTGCTAATTCTGGCAATCTATGCAGAAATCCTACATGGTATTTTGTGTGTGTGTGTGAGTGTGTGTGTGCATGCCGTGTGTGTGTGTTCCGWTAGCAGTTAATAATTAGTCACGTCCGCGTTAATTTTGGATGCACACTTGGCCTTTGGGAGCCCGGGTTGATCCCATTTTTTATTACTTGTATAGTAGATAAATGAGTTTGTGCTCCCCGGCACCTAAATGCAAGGTCGTATTCTTCCTACCTCCGCCCACTAAACACACCCCTCTTAAAGATTTTGCATGGACTGACGCTGAGGATCCTATGTGCGTGAACGATATTTATTCTGTCGCAGATTCATACTGGAAGACTGCAGTACAAATTTGACTGTGGAAGCGGCCCTGGGATTGTCTCTGTTCAGAGCATTCAGGTCAACGACGGGCAGTGGCATGCGGTGTCCCTGGAAGTGGAAGGCAATTATGCCAAGCTGGTTCTAGATGAAGTCCACACTGCATCGGGCACAGCCCCAGGGGCTCTGAAAACCCTCAACCTGGACAACTATGTATTTTTTGGTGGCCACCTCCGGCAGCAAGGGACAAAGCATGGACGAAGCGCCCAGGTGGCCAATGGTTTCAGGGGCTGCATGGACTCTATTTATTTGAATGGGCAGGAGCTGCCTTTGAACAACAAACCAAGAGCCTACGCTCACATCGAAGACTGGGTGGACCTATCTCATGGGTGCTTGTTAGCTGCCACAGAAGACTGCTCCAGCAACCCGTGTCAGAACGGAGGCGTTTGCAATCCCTCGCCTACTGGAGGTACGCTTCGTCAAGCTGTGCTCGCTCAGATGCTACCCACGTGCACATTAAAGGCAACTTTCCCGAGTAGAATTGGTTTGCCTCCTATTCAGTGATGCCGTCACTTCTTGTCTTGGTTACAGATAATGTGGTCAGAACTCAGTAGCACGCGTTGTAACGTTGGGGTAGTCTAAGGAACCAGTGTTTACCATGTCTCTCCCTGCAGCAGTGACCATGACCAAAGATACACTAGGGCCACGTCCAGCTTTTAAGGGAGAAAAGCAAACCTCTTGCCCTGTTCTCTAACAGCAGATCACTGGGAGTCCTTCTTGTGGGTGTAAAGCCATTGCTGACTGGTCTTGCTTAGGCGTATGTCCGCCCATGGGCCTGTTTCTCCCACCCTTTCCATTTGACCCACCGGCCGTATGTAATTATCATTAGCTAAATCTAGTCCCTTCTCTGTTGAGTGTAAGCAGGATGAACATCCTAAGTTTTAAAATCCAAATTCTAAAATGCTCCCAAACCTAGAACTTTCTGACCCCCTAATGCATTACTTAAATTTCCAGGTTTAGAGTCATTTGGAATATGGAATATCTGATTTCCAGTTTAGAAATGTTCCAGCTGTAAAATCTATTTTAAAAAAACTAATCCTTAAAAAACAACAGCAAAAAACAAAACAAAAAAACAAAAACAAAACCCCTCCAAAGTCTAAATCATTTCTGGTCCCAGTATTTTAGAAAAGAGGTATTCGACCAATATGGATAACTCTTCTTCTGGAGGGAATGGGAATTTTTCTCCTTTTCGTAGATGTTGGGGAACTGTATCTCCACGTAAGCCTTAAGGTATAAGGAAATAAAACACTTTTCGGTCATTGAGTGACTGGATCCGTTGTTCTCTTCCGCGGTGTAGGTTATTACTGCAAGTGCAGCGCTCTGTACGCAGGGACATTCTGTGAGGTGAGCGTCAACCCCTGCTCCTCCAACCCCTGCCTCTACGGAGGGACGTGCATGGTGGACAGCGGAGGCTTTGTCTGCCAGTGCAGGGGGCTGTACACCGGTCAGAGGTACGTTTGTATTTCCTTCCTAATGAATTGTAAGGTTAAACATTAGAGGCCTGCACAGGACGGGTCTCTGTGTTCTTCGTTGTTGATGCTGTCTGTTCTTATTCGCAGTGAACTCACGAGGGCCTATTTCTGCAATGTGTTCTTTTCCTTATTTAGATGTCAGCTTAGTCCGTACTGCAAAGACGAGCCCTGTAAAAATGGCGGGACGTGTTATGACAGTTTGGATGGTGCCGTCTGTCAGTGTGACTCGGGCTTTAGGGGAGAAAGGTAAATGGTTTCTTGGAAGCTTGTGTCTGCTGCACCTTTCCACAGTGTGCTGACTGTTAATTCACCTCCATTAAGTCACGCCGCGTCCTGTCAGAATATGGTGATTCTCATTGGCACTTCTATGATGTGCAGGCAAAAGTCTTGAGACAAAAAGACTGGACCAGAAAGATGAAAGTAAAGCTGGAAGGTTCTGGTTCTGACTTGTTTAGAGCTATTTATAGATGGAGGGTGTGGGGTCCTTGGCAAGTAGCAAATGCTTGTAAAGCGGTTGCATTTGTGTGTGTGTGTGTGTGTGTGTGTTGTGTGTGTGTGTTGTGTGTGTGTGTGTTTTCTAAAGCAAGTACTTGTGACACAATGTCGTCTATCCATGAGAAGGTACTAATCCCCGTCTCTCACAGTGATTACCAGCATTTAAACCTTGCTGTCTTTCTCATCTTTGAGTTATAGTGATTACACTAATTAATATTATACTAATTATACTAATCCCCAGCGTAAGCCTAAGAGGTGGTTAGGATTTAGACATTTAGATATCTCAAAAAAATATACACCTATATATCTTGAGAAAAATGCATAAGAAACTAATTTCAGGTACTATCGCTTTTCAAAAGTTAATTGGAACCAGGCTCGGGCACACTCAGTTGGCAGAGGCAGGTGGATCTCTTGAGTTTTTGAGGCCAGCATGGTCTAGCTAGTGAGTTCTAGTTTAAACAGGGCAACATAATAAGACCCTGTCTCAACAACAAATCTCCTGGATACAGGTAATGTTTAAATGCCYAGCGGAGAACAATGAGATGATTGAGACTCCCCCTCAGTCTCATTAGGCTGCTGGTGCGGTCCGCCTGTAGTTATTTTATATCGCTTTGTTCTTGGAGTCAGTATAATCCTGAATTTTGCTCTTAGTTCTGAGGCCCTGGTACATTTGTGGATTTCCCCAGTTTTAATCAGTGTATATTCCAGTATATTTGACAAGAATATATCAGTGTTCAGAGTTTTTATTATAATTGCTCATAATTGGCAAATAGACAGTTTTTTTTCAAGTGGGAAAGAGCTTCAAAAGTAAGGGGTGAATGTGTCCAACAGTCCCACATGCCCCTGTTCAGAAAAGCAGAAGGGACTGTCTGTGATCTGTTCTGTGATGGCGACATGTGTAGGAAGATGATTCTAATTCCGGAAGGGATAACATTTTTAAATGGGGAGTGTGTTTTCTATTCCCTCATAGGTCTTATAGGACCATCATAATCCCAAACAGGACCATCTTCACTGAAATTTAATCTGGCCTGTGAGAATGGTTTACAGCACACACTGCTCGTTAAAATGAACCTTAGCTTCCCAGTTTCTGAATGACAGCTTGACCATGAGACCCAAGAATAGCCTATGTTTTAGCGCATTGAATTGGTTTAGTTATCTAYTAATTCTGGAAAAATGTAGCTAGATATTGGCTTGTTACGATTGGCTCTCACATATGCATTCAACCTATAAGTAACCAATCCACAGAAGGCCTTTTCGGGTTCCCGTTGTGGGTGTTTCCTGAGTGTTTCCCATCCATCTTTGTTTCRGCCTCTCTTATGAAGGGTGGGCGTGTTTAGTGTTCTTCCTGAAGGATTCTAGGACAGGTGCAAAGGTCTCTCCTTCTTCTTGGCAGATGTCAGAGCGACATTGACGAGTGTGCGGGGAACCCCTGTCGGAACGGGGCCCTCTGCGAGAACACACACGGCTCCTATCACTGCAACTGCAGCCAGGAGTACAGAGGGAAACACTGCGAGGACGCCACGCCCAACCACTACGTGTCCACCCCGTGGAATATCGGACTGGCCGAGGGGATAGGGATTATCGTGTTTATAGCCGGGATATTCTTACTGGTGGTGGTGTTTGTCCTCTGCCGGAAGATGATCGGTCGGAAGAAGAAGCACCAGGCTGAACCTGAAGACAAACGTTTGGGACCAACCACGGCTTTCTTGCAGAGACCTTATTTTGACTCGAAGCTGAACAAGAACATCTACTCTGACATACCGCCCCAGGTGCCTGTCCGTCCCATTTCCTACACTCCCAGCATTCCAAGTGACTCCAGGAACAACCTTGACCGGAACTCATTTGAAGGCTCCGCTATCCCAGAGCATCCGGAATTCAGCACTTTYAACCCCGARTCRATGCACGGGCACCGAAAAGCCGTGGCCGTGTGCAGCGTCGCCCCAAACTTGCCTCCGCCGCCGCCTTCCAACTCTCCCTCAGACAGCGACTCCATACARAAGCCTAGCTGGGACTTCGACTACGACGGTAAGGGCGTGGCGTTTTCTGTCTCGCCAAAATGCCACCGGGGGGTTGGCAGTGCTGTTCCTAGCTTGGCCATGGTGGTTTATGGGGCCGATAGTGATGCTTTCCAAACTGAAATGGTCGTGAAAATTCATTTGGATATTCCAGTTACTGGCTGGGGATTGGGAGCTTGGAGTTACTTCATTAAATTAAATCTAGTTGTGTTCTAATTAATATTCTAGAAAGGTCATTTCACCTTTATAACCGATACACATTATCAACGATGATTTGGGGGTGTTTTATTATAACAACAAATAATGGAGTGGTCACTAAGATGCTAATTATTTTTTATTACAGCCAGGCAAGGTGGCAGAATTCATATAAGCAATATTTATATGTGTGGCTTAGCATACACCTGAAGCTGTAGAAAAAGCTATATATGCCATTTTAGGGCAGATTTTTTAACTGACCACCAGTTATTCTTTACAGGCTTATTTCTGRAGACATTCTCGTTTGTTGRKTCTGTTGAGAGTATGTGCAGGCCTTTCTCTTATTTTGCTCCTAGGGTGTTCCTCTAGCTTGCTCTCCCCCACCCTGTAGCTCACGCTAATACAAGTGCAGCTCAGGTACTGTCTGATGGAGCATAACCGTGAACCAGAGGAAACTTGGAACTCACTGCTTACGCGCTTTCCCTTCCTTTCAGCTAAAGTGGTGGATCTGGATCCTTGTCTTTCCAAGAAGCCCCTGGAGGAGAAGCCCTCCCAGCCCTACAGTGCCCGGGAGAGCCTGTCTGAGGTGCAGTCCCTCAGCTCCTTCCAGTCAGAGTCCTGTGATGACAACGGTAAGGTTCAGATGCTGACCCTGGATGCCGTGGCCGATTTGAAATGCTGCTGGTGTTCCTTACGCTGTATACTGATGTATAGATACATAGATCATAGATAAGACTGGGTTCCCTAATTAAGTATGAAGACGTCCCATGTTCCCCTTGGCGTAAATGGACAATGAATGCTTGCATGAACCTACGCAAGGGAAAATATTTAAAGGTAGCTCTGTCGTAGGGCACTTACCTAGCATGTACAGGGGCCTAGGTTCAGTCCCGGGTATTGTGAAATAAAACAATGTTCTTAATGAAGAGTTGTTTTAACTATAGTAATAGGAAAGAAAAAAATTGTTAATTTTCCTTGTTTGGCTACTCTTGCATTATTTATACTTTTTTGTATAACAGTAAGTGTTATGGAAGCTTTGGATTTTTTTTTTTTTTTCCATCTCTGTAACAGTTTTTCTGAACATGCAATGCACACACACATACATGCACCCTCTGAGAAAAGATATGTAGAAGTCTGAAATGTTCACTTTCGGTCATACCTTTGGTATTACAAGGTTTTATTTGTCTCTTCCCCAACCACTGCTGCCCCAGCTCCCATTTGGATCAGAGCGTTCTGACTGAGAGCAGAGTTTAAGAGATGGCTAGTAAGTCGGATTATATTTCTAATGACGAAGGTTTGGCACTGGGTTCTATGACTCCAGTTCTGTTTATCTGATCTCCCCAGGGTGGATCTCGCTGATAGATGGCTTCGCTGCATTAGCACATGTACAAAACATGATCAACCTCACGATAGTGGTTATYGACTGGAAATAATTGAATCTCAGAAAGTACGGGCTCTGTTTGAATTTTTCTCCTGTGTAAAAACGCAATGTGTTTACCCATTAGGGATATTTTATCATTGGAAAGAAGGAACTTGCTAATGACCATCACTTCCAAAATAACATAGTAATTTAATTTATAATGACTACATCTATGGGTCTCTGGATCTTCTTGTCTATAAAGCTTTGCAGAGCCCTTTTCTTTACTAAAGATAACTATAAATATGTTCTGTTCCTTGGAGATTTCAATCATGTCTTGCATTATTTAAAACACACCCTTGTTTATTCTTGGGTGGAGAGTATGGTTGTATTTTTTTATAAAGATTTATTTATTTTATACACACACACACACATATATGTGTGTGTGTGAATACACTGTAGCTGTCTTCAGACACATCAGAAGAGGGCATCAGATCCCATTACAGATGGCTGTGAGCCACCATGTGGTTGCTGGGAATTGAACTCTGAACCTTTGGAAGAGCAGTCTGTGCTCTTAACCACTGAGCCATCTCTCCAACCCGAAAATTGATGTATTATTGCTTATTAAAGCATCAAGAACAAACCAGGATTATTTTGTTTTGCCAGCTTAAGTGATTTATACTGTGGCCCTTGTAAGTTCAGTACTGTTCAAAAACACATTTAAGGATTTTGTCAATTTCTTTCATTCATGTTTTTTGTTTTTGTTTTTGTTGTTTGTTGTTATTATTGTTGAAACCCCATTCTTAACATCATTCAGACACTTTGGGGAAATCATTGTCAGATTAGTTACGAAACTAATTTTGGGGCAGTAGCAGCGTGAGGGAGAGCCTGTGTGGGACTGTCTGTGTTTTTAATCCCTACATCAGTCAATCATTTTCAGTCATAGACTTCAAGTCTGAGCCACGTCTATACAAATCATCTCATCAGCAGTYTTCTACACCTTTTTAGTAGCTAACCATACGCTCAAGAGAGCACAGACAGTTCTTGTAGTTTAGGAGTCTGCTACGTCTCAAGGCTGAAGTTCAGATGTCAGTGGGGGTGCCCTGCAGAAAGTTCTGAGGGAGATTTGGGTTTCCTTCTCTCTCCAGTTCCTGGAACTCATTCGTGTTCCTGGTAATGAAGGCCTCTGCTTTCACGGTGCCTTTCTCTTCCTGTTCAGAACCTGTGGTCAGAATGCCACGCTGCACAGGGGCACAGCTGGGGCAGCTCCCCGTGACAGGCCATTGTAGTCCCCTCAGCCCAACCAGCTAAGGCAGGACAGCCTCTCCCCCTCCCCCTCCCCTTCCCCCTTACGGGAGCCTTAATGACAGCAGGAGGCTTGTCTTGCTTCCTTATGTTCTCTTCGTACATTAGGTTAAAGAGTCATTAGATCTCAGGATTAGAATGTACCCAGCTTACCTGCACATGTATGTTGACGTTGCTACTTTAAAATAATATGCAAATGCAAAAGGGAATCTGTACAGCATATGAGAAATACATGCTAAGGCACAGGACCAGCCTCATATTTTTTTGTCGCACATATATCTCCCTAGATTTCCTTATTCTCAGACAATAAACCAGTTCTTTGAACTTATAATCCTTTGTCCAGGAGACATAAATCTGATTTTTCCCCCTGATATACTTCATAACCATACTTGTGTAAAATACTTAGCTAAAGCTTTTCCCCTAACTTTTACTAAAACGTGGTTATTTCATTCACTTGACTAATAGTGGCAAACCTGTCACTTGATCTGAAGTGTCCCGAGACTTGTAACTAGCGGATAGATGACTGCCGGGGTTGAGACTAATTATCTAGGGGTCTCAAAGCATATATCTCACAGTTTAGGGGAGAAACTGCATTGAATTAAGGAATTTTACTGAATGCACTGTTTTCTGCTAACTAAGGATTTTCCTAATTGGCTCCTTTTGTGCCTTTTACAAGCTTCCATAGTGACTGTAATACACCTTGTCAACGCTGTCGTTGACACGGTGAATAAAGAAGGTATGAGTGTCTGTTTTGTGTCTGTGGTTCACAGTGACTGTAAGTGGGGTGCCGTGCGTCTGCCTATTGTCCTGTTACGGAAGTAGTTCATCCTTCGGGGAGGTCTGGTGGCTTTCATCTTGGGGCGGACGTTTCTGTTCACAGTATAAGTGCATTGTGAAAATATGTGTGTGCACGTCTGTGTGTCACTTGTTTTACATGCTGTGGATTGCTGCTGAAGACTTGGGGGCTGGTTTCCAGGGCCAATTTCTGTCTGTGTTGGGCCTGAGGACCTTTGTTTTTAGTAAATGTCCAGTTGATTTGTATCTAGAAATGTCCTGATGTGAAAATCACTGCTTTCCAATGACTTACCTAGATCATCAAGAGAGTGCGCGCGCGGACACACACACACACACACACACACACACACACACACACAGGGTTGGAGAGAAAGCCCATTGGATAAAGTGATTGGCACACAAGTGTGAGGACCATCACTCAGATCCCGGGGACTCATGTAAATGAGGTGGCTTTGGTAGTCTGCTGATATTTCCTGCCTTGTAAGGCAGAGGCAGAGAATCCCAGAGCAGGTTTAAGCTGGCTCTAAGACTCTGGTTGTTGGCTCTACGTAAGGAGAAAGGAAACCTGAGAATGAGTCCCAGCATCCACCATGGGCCTCCAAATGGGCTCACACTGTTGCACACGCATATGCACACACTCTTGCACACACATGTGCACATGCACTGTGCCCCCTCGACTGCCCACCCCCCCCCAAACCCGTGAAAATAGAAAAGGACAAACTGTATTCAAACAGCACCAGCAGTAAATGCACATGCTTCTTCTGCAAGGACACATCCGGCAGGCGCATTTAGGTGGAAGAGGCGAGGTTATCTGCTAGATTTTGAGGAGGGCAAGTGTGACTTCACTGCTCACAGCTACTATGGGACTTGATCTATTTTCTTAAAAGTACTGTGTTTTCACTTTGAGAATCAGAATGTTATCTATATTTTGTCTACCCGATTTTAGCTGCAACAGGATGACATCCCAATATCTTCAATATTGATAAGTTTAAAGAAGCAGAAATTTAAAGTCTCCTCAGTGTGATTTCTACTGATTTATCTTCTTATCTGAAGTGGATTTAAAGTTGGAAACGCACAGAAGTTTAGAGTTTTCAAATGCTTAGTGTGCAACAAAGGTTGCTCGTCCTCATTTATAAAGGAATTTAGTATATTTAGTAGATTATAGTAGCTTTGTAAAAGCTCCATAGATAATTTCCCTAAATTCTCCTCTTACTCATATTTTTGAAACATCTGTCTTTTCCACTTATATTTAAACTCCTACCAGAGACATCAGTCAGCTATTAATTTGTCAAAAATTAGTTCATCGTCACAGTTTTCACGGGCTTTATGGGTCGCACAGAAAGCATTGCCCCTGTTTAGAAAAGTGGCCACAGGTCTACCATGACWGGTCCTCTTACCATCATGATGACTTACCTGCCAGGTCACACTTGACCCACGTCGTCTTGTTGAGATGTCACAACAGTCTGTGAGATGTTCGTCTCATCTCTTACAGAAACCAATCTGAAGCTTAGCCAGGCCGAGCATCCCATGGTCCTGAGTGTTTTCTACCCATTTCCTTGGACTTGGAGCCAGAATTCTGTGCATAAYGTGGTCACTGGGAGAGAGCATAGTTACAGGGTGGATGGGAAGAGGGAATGCCATGAAGGAAGCTCATTAAGGAGCTCGCTAGAGAAAGGTTAGCGGTACAAGTAGAAAATTCAGAGTGAGTAAGGTTGGGATATGGTCAACTTGTGGTTGTCTGTGAGCGTGTAACACCAGTTTCTCTGAACTTACACTTTTGAGGATTCTCCTGTGCCCTGTGTGTAGTGCATTGTGTAGCTCATGATTTTAGATTGTCCCTTAAATAACCAATTAATATTTTTTTTTAAATCAGTGCCTGTAGTTTATAATTTTCCTGAGGCAGTTGTCTCCAGGATTCACACAGCAAAGCCTCTAGTTTATCATCCCCCGTCTTTGTCTCTCCGTGTCCACATCCCGTTTAGTTTGCGCAATGTGGTTTCCTCCTTTGTGATCATTAGCGAGAGTGAAGTAAAGACAGCGCGTCCGGCCGCCTGGGCCTTTGCAGACACGTTTGTATCATACCGTGTGCTTATCTGGTTTGCCATTTCAGCCGTCTGTCTATTTTAATTATCGGTGTTTTCTTTTCTTTCTACTCTGCCACCAAAAGAATCTTTGGCTGCTCCTGACCTCAGCAAACCAAGAGGTGACTTATGCATGCCAGCYGTCCATTAATAATCGCTAAATGTCACTGGTAAAGCAAGCCCGGCCGGTGATAAYGGTGCTTCACTTGGGTGCTTGATGCCACAGCAGTAACCAAGCCTGTTGTTCTGCTCTGCCTTGTAAAATGGATTGCCTAACCTCTCCGCCCTCACAGAATTCCTTTTACTCCTTCCAAGAGGAAAAAAGAAACACCCTTAAGTTAAGCCTTGGTTTTCTTTAAAAAAAAAACAACCAAAACAAAAGAAAAAAAGAAAAAGAAAAGAGAAAGAAAAAGAAAAGGTGACATTTTCATACTGTCCAGAATGATCCTCAGCTCTTTTAAAATAGTAACAAAGATTGATTGCTATAACTTGTCATGACTGTTATTTTTTTTAACACTCATTAGTTATATTTTGTTTGATTTAGGGATATGGTTTTGCTGCATAGCCGGTATTAAAACAATTCATTGCTCTATTCATGGCTAATAAAACCAATATAAACATCACTGCTACCTTTCCTACTGAATTTAGCATGTTAAAAGGCTATTTTTATTATTTTTAGATTTGCCTTGATTAGTATTTTTTKGGGGTGGCAGGCAGCACAAAGCCCAATGGTGTTTGGAATTTCTCCCAGTAGAGACCTTCAGTGTGAAAACCCCTTACTAACTTCCTTACCCCCTTCCTGTGGAGCAGGGTCAGCAGTTACAGAAGGAAAGCTGATGTGTGCTTAGGATTGTTTGTTAAAAACAAAAACAGCAAAACTTTAAACTGCATGTGTTTTAAATGGTACAGCTGCTTCTGTCAGAACTCTGTTGCCTTGAATGTCAGATATGTACTAAAACTGCAAGTTCACATTCCGGAAATAGTCACTGTGTCGGGGCGGGGTTTGCGGAGTGACGGGCGTGGGATGGGTGCACACACACTTCTGTGTCTTGTGTCTGATACACTGCGCTTGTTCCCCGAGGCATATACAAGCTAAGAGAAACAAACTGAAATCTCGTTTCCTTTTCTACCAAGGCTACCACTGGGATACATCAGACTGGATGCCGAGTGTTCCTCTGCCAGACATACAAGAGTTCCCCAATTACGAGGTCATTGACGAGCACACGCCCCTCTACTCGGCTGACCCAAATGCCATTGATACTGACTATTACCCTGGGGGTTATGACATTGAGAGTGACTTTCCGCCCCCGCCAGAGGACTTCCCTGCACCCGACGAACTGCCGCCATCGCCTCCAGAATTCAGCGACCAGTTCGAGTCCATACACCCACCCAGAGACATGCCCGCCGCAGGCAGCTTGGGATCTTCCTCCAGGAGTCGGCAGAGGTTCAACCTGAATCAGTACCTGCCCAATTTCTACCCCGCAGATATGTCCGAACCCCAGAAACAAGGCRCTGGYGAGAACAGTACGTGTAGAGAGCCCTACACCCACCCCTACCCTCCAGGGTATCAAAGAAACTTCGAAGCGCCCACCATAGAAAACATGCCCATGTCTGTGTACGCCTCGACGGCGTCCTGCTCCGACGTGTCAGCGTGCTGTGAAGTGGAGTCTGAGGTCATGATGAGCGACTACGAGAGCGGGGACGACGGCCACTTCGAAGAGGTGACGATCCCTCCGCTAGATTCCCAGCAGCATACGGAAGTGTGACGCCCAAACTCCTCCCCAAAGTGCCTGGACTTTCATGAACCTAGAGACGACGCTACCAGTGATGTCCGCGTTGTTCCTTTGCAGCGGTCTTGCCCGTTTCTGGGCGAGCCGCGGTAGGTGTGGCTGCACGGAGTCACCTGCCTCTTGACACGTTAGCCATTTCCAGTGTCCTAACTGACTGTAATCCACCAGGTTTTCATCCCCTGTCCCGCCCTGCGCATCTTTTCGTATTTAGATTTGTCTCTGTTAAAATGATGAAACGGAAATCGGTCCTTGTTGTCTTGTTAGCATGATTCATGTATTTATATAGATCCGATTATTTTAATTTTGCTTTCTTTGTGTAAATTTTATGTACAGATTTGATTTCTCCCCCCCTCTCATAGTTTTAACTAGGTTTTCAGGACGCATTGTGTGTTTGTTTTCTGCTGGATCTGTGTGGTGTTAGCGTCATTACCTAGCATCTGATTTTCTAATGTAACCAGGGTTTCACACTGTTTTTTCCCACTGAAGTATGACATTTCATTGACACATTTCAGTCCAGTGTCGCTGTACATATGGGGTGAGGACGACCTGTTGCTGGACATGTCTTAAATGGGTTGCCGTATTAGGATTATAAACATTTTTCATTATTGGAAAGTGTAAAGGGGACCTTCTGCATACCTGTTTAGAACCAAAACCACCACGACACGGTTTTTATAGTGTCTGTATATTTGTGATGCAATGGTCTTGTAAAGGTTTTTACTGAAAACTATCATTAGCCAGCCTTTCTTACTGACAATAAATTATTAATAAAATACTTTAGCTTTACTGCCTGGTTTTCTTCTGCATTTATAGTGCTGTTCRCGGTTCACCTGGTTAACTTGAAGCAGGGAGATAGATCAGCGTAGATATGAAGTCTCTCTAGTTGACAAAGCCAGGCCAGGCCATACTTAAATATGTAGCCACTAGATGGCAGTATAGGCCAATAAATGTTTTAATGAGCATCTGGGTGTTCCTTAAGCCCTGTACGATACCCGCTTCCCTAGGGCTGGGATTATAGTTGCCTACAAAAATGCCCATTCAGTAAAACATGTGAATTATAATTGTGTGTGTGTGTGCGCGCGTGCGCGCATGTGTGTGTGTGTGTGTGTGTATGTATACACACATGTGAAGTCATGCAGTTTAAAATAAGCTGACATACATAAAACTATCCATCTGTGACATACAACCCTTGAAGCTTCTCAGCATTCTCATTTTGAATTTTGAACTTTGTCTAAGATTATTTACTTTGTGTATATGAGTACACTATAGCCGTACTGATAGTTGTGAGCCATCATGTGGTTGCTAGGAATTTGAATTCAAGACTTCTGCTCTCTCCGGCCTAAAGATTTATTTATTATTATATGTAAGTACACTGTAGCTGTCATTAGACAGCACCAGAAGAGGGCGTCAGATCTCATTACAGATGGTTGTGAGCCACCATGTGGTTGCTGGGATTCGAACTTAGGACCTTCGGAAGAGCAGACGGTGCTCTTAACCGCTGAGCCATCTCTCCAGCCCTCCTTTGAATTTTTGAAGTACTATATTGTGCCTACTAGCACTGTGCTCCGGTGAGGATGGCATCTTGTTGCCTTTACTTACTGTACAGTCTTTGGATGAATCCACTTAGGATTTTCATTGCTGTGAAGAGACACCATGACCCCGGCTACTCTTCTAAAGGAAAGCATTTACTTGGGGCTGGCTTACAGTTAGAGGTTAGGCCGTCTTGGCGAGAAGCAGGCAGACAAGGCGCTGGAGAAGGARCGGAGAGTTCTCATCTTGATCCTCAGGCTGTAGGAGGAGATTGGGCCACACTGAACCTAGCTTGAGGACCTAGCACTTCGGTGGGGAGAGTGGGGACCGACTGGTAAGATATAAGATAGTGTATGGAACTGTGCAAAGTGAGGAGSCATTTTTGATTTATGAGGGAAGAAGAGACCTGGGACTCTGAGACGGCAAGCTGTTATTTGAATGATCGTTAGATGGCTGAGGTGACCATACCGAATACCAGGGTAATGAGTATTCCAGGTAGGGAATGCTTGTCTGTCAAACGTGGAGTACGCTGGAGAAAATAAACTACATCAGAAGGTAGAGTCCCATCTTCCCTCTGCCACTCCGGCCCCTTAGCATCTATCTGTACCTCTGTGGAATGCTGAGCTGCCTGTGCAATAATGGACCAGGGACTCCAGCTACCATCCTTTTCTGGTCTTTCAGGTTGACATTCCTGTTGGTTCCCGGTTTATTTCTGTTCATAGCGTCAGCAGGCAGAATTAGAATGGGCCAGTAGAAATGACCTCTTGGGCACTTTAGAAAGATTTCAGGAATAAAACTAGCCCATTTTAAAGCTGGTGTTCTATCGTTCCTGTTACGTTTTGGTTTAGGAAAATAAATGGTTTGGGTGTATTTGGAGACTGCCCTTCTTCATGCAGGAGCAGCTGTTTCGCCTGTG
>BDUI01022210.1:18747-29191 GCA_002335545.1 Apodemus speciosus
TATTTGTGTGACAAAATCTGAGAATAGACTTCCAGTTAACAATTAACAAGAAAATTGGTCCTTTGGTTCCAGAATCCTTCCGACTCCCAAAAGCAATTATGGAAACAATCTTCCACAGCCAAGAATGGAGATGAAAGAATAGCATGAAGTGACAAGTTAACCTCTAATGCTGAAACAGAAGACTGAACCAAGAAAGCTGTGGGATTCAGACCCACAGAAACAGTGCAGCGTACCATGTGTTGTTTCTAACTATTACCAACCAATGCATTAGTTGAACAGAGGATAACACTCAAATGGATAACACATACAAATTGAATGAGCACAATGACTGCCATATCAATAATGTGACTTTTAAGATTGAGAAATAACATATTTTTGATCCTTTTTTAATTCTTTGCTCATACAATATACCCTATTGGCAGGGTCACCTCCTTTCACTCCTCCTAGTCCTCTTCTCTGTACCTCATATCTCCTCCAGATCCACTGCTCCTCCCTTTCCCTTCAGAAAAGAGTAGGACTTCCAGGAATAGCAATCAAACACAGTTCAGCAAGATGGAAGAAGACTAGCCACAAACCTTCTTATTCCGCTTTTACAAGGCTACACAGTAGGAAAAAAAACTGTCAGAACATCAAATAAAAGAGTCAGAGACACCCCACTGCCACTGTTAAGAATCACACAAAACTCCAAGCTAACAACCATAACATGCAGAAGACCTAGTGCAGACCTGTGCAACCTCTGTGATTGCAGCTTCAATCTCTGTGAGTCCTATGAGCCCYACATAGTTGATTCTTGGGGCTGTGTTCTATTTACCTCAATCCTTTGGCTTCTACAATTCTTCACCCTTCTCTTCTGAGGGGTTTTTCCAAGCTTCAAGGGAGGGACCCTATARAGATCTCCAATTTGGGCTCTCCCTYTGCTTAATGYTTGACTGTAGGTTTCTGAATCTGCTCCCATCAGCTGCCAGAGTAAGCCTCGCTGGTGCCAAGCAGGCTAGGTACCAATATATGAGTATAGCAGAATATCATTAGGATTCTTTTTGAGATTTTCCTATCCTAGACCTCTAGGCTAACCAGCCTTCAGTTCCTGGTCATAGGCTGCCTATCACAGTGCCAGCTTCAAAATAAACTAGTCATTGCTGGGATTCTCAAAAAAGTTATGTGCATCTATTGCCCCCAGAGCATCTTGCASRTAAGGTAGATTGGARGGTGAAGGTTTTCTGGTGGGGTTGATGTCTCATTATTACTACTTGAAGTTGTCTGGTTATAGATGATAATAGGTTCTGTTTTGCATCCTCCATTACAAGGAGTTCTTCCTATGGTCACTTTCTTAGATTCCTGGAAGTGTCAACTGTAGTATACTTCCATATCATCCCACGAAAGCCCTCCAATTCCAGTCATATCTCCCAGGACACTCTCCATTCCTCACACACACAAAAACTTGGTCCCTCATGTTCCCATCCCCACCCACTTCCATTCACCTGCATAATTTATTCTATTTTTCCTTCTCCTTATATCCCTCCATGATACTTAGCCTTTCTCAGTCTGCGGATTGTACCATGGTTATCACTTACTTTTGTAATGTGATTATTCTCCAGTATTCTAGACAGGTCACTAAATTGTAGGAAAATCCAGCATTTAGATAAAGATGAGTCAAATTTCCTTTAAGATAGAATATTTCATCTTGAAAAGAAGCTAGAGTCTCAGGGTATTATACATGGGGTGAAACATTCCATCCTACAAGGAAGATCCTTAGTCTCAGGTAGCAAATAACTCATATCATCAAGAAATTTCTGATACTTATTTGGTTTAGTTCCCTCATTCTAAACCTCATAATTGCCATAAGAACTGCAGAAAGACACTGTCAGATGAACTCCTAGGTAGATATTGAGAGGCCAAGATGCCTGAAGGAAATTCAGACTATCTGATATTATAGGGACATTCTCATCACACAGTAAGATCTAGTTTAAGCTTTCATGAGCTCTTACCCTTGTTGATAGGTTTTTGTTGATGTAACTATCTATGAGTCATTTCTGTTTTTTGACATAATGAYTAACCAMACTCAGATAAGAAATCCCAATAAAACACACTGATTTACCAAGTTCACTTTTTCATGTTTTTTGGGGGTAGGGGTATTTTCTTTATTTACATTTCCAATGTTATCCCCTTCCCTGATTTCCCCCTCCCAGAAACTCCCTATCCAGTCTTCCCTCCACATGTTTCCATCAGGGTATTCCTCCAACACCCCCCCCTCCCACCTACCCATCCTCATTTCCCCTAAACTAGGGCAGTTCATATTACCAAGAACTTCTCCCATTGATATCTAACAAGGCAATCCTCTGCTTCATATGCAGCTGGAGCCATGTATACTCCTTGGTTGATGGTTTAGTCCCTGAGAGCTCTGGGGAGTCTGGTTGGTTGATGTTGTTGTTTTACATCAACCCCCTTCTTCTTCTTCTTCTTTTTTGGGGGGTTTGGTTTTTGTGAGACAGGGTTTCTCTGTATAGCCCTGGCTGTCCTGGAACTCACTCTGTAGACCAGKYTGGCCTCGAACTYAGAAATCTGCCTGCCTCTGCCTCCCAGAGTGCTGGAATTACAGGTGTGCGCCTCCACTGCCCGGCTGCAAACCCCTTCAACTCCTTCAGTCCTTTTCTAACTTCTCCATTGGGGATCCTGCGCTCAGTGCAATGGTTGGCTGCTAGCATCCACCACTCTATTTTTAAGGCTCTGGCAGGGCCTCTCAGGAGACAGCCATATCAGACTCCTTTCAGCAAGCATTTCTTGGCTTTCACAATAGTGTCAGGGTATAGTGACTGTATATGGGATGATTYCCCAGGTGGGTCAGTCTCTGGATGGCCTTTCCTTCAGTCTCTTGGTTTGCTCTAGTTTTCCTAGATGGGATGAATAAACATATGTTCTGAACCTCCTAGAAATAATATAACATAACAGAAAACTTATGACATATATGTAATTGTATATACTTTGAGAGAGCTACACTTATATAAGGTAAACATTTGCATCACTGTAATTATGAAGCTATAAATTTTTAGAAAAAAATAATTTTAGCTATGATCATATTACAAGCACATACTAAAGACATCGAATGTTGTTTGCTTCTCTTAAGATAAATATTATGATTCATTTCCCTAAGGTGTAGAGGACAGTCAAAATCTGAAGAATTAGGTAAACCACAAAATAAAATTTGTCAACATTTATAAGGTATCTAGCATAAAGCATGAATATTTTAGCAAACATTATACTCCTATTTAAGATTTAATGATTATTTATTGTATATTTGTCACTGATCTCATATGTCTCACTGAAACATGTTGTTGCTCAAAATTATTAATGCAATCACAGTTGTGCAAAATGTTTATCATTTCTACTAAACCCCTATATGTAATCATTACAATTTTTCAGCTTAAGGTTGAACAGAATTTACTTATTTTGCTATTGGGATGATCTAATGATATGTCAAATTTCAAGATTGGTAAAATACCTTCAGGTAAGCAATATCTTTCATCCACAAATCCCTGGTATTTACAACTATCAAAACATATCATTACAAGCAGAAGGCAGGGAGATAGAAGGGAACAAACGCATGCATTATTCAGAGATGCTTTTTTTCTTCTGCTAGCTTTCTCAAAACTGTCTTCTTTACAAATGCCCAGAGGCATGCATTTAGATTAGTTTATTAACAAGGTTATTAATCCAGTGTTGTAAGTTTGGAGATGCTTTGTTCATCAGCAAGTTTAAAAATTATGATGACTATAGAATGATATGCAATGTGACATGATTGAAATACATTAATAAACACCTCAGTCATGATTTGGTGCTTTAATAATTCAGTGAATGWAAAATGTATGTGTATTTAATTTTCTTAACAAATCAAAACATAAAAAAATCAAAAATATAAAATTATCTATGTATGTCTTTGGGAAAATAATAGTTTTACTGTCATTTCAATGYGATTTTTTGAATCTTATTTATTCTATTTCTAATATTAACAACTGACTATAAAAATTATCTTGACCCCTAGGTTATGAGTATGATGACTGAGGTCACAAATTCTTCTAAGTCAGTGGTTACTAGAAGATTGAAATCTGTTTCTATTTAGTCAGCACCTTCCTCTGTCTTGAAACAAGCAATTTGTGATAATAAAGTTAAACTATTTATGAATTTGACTTTTGCTTACTATGAAATTTTTTATTAAATGTCAGTATTTTGGTAAAATTCATTAGACCTAAACGTTTCAGGGAATATTTGCATTCTAAATGATAACATTATAAATAACAGTCCCTAAATATTTTATAGGGGAATAAAAATGTCAGTTATAATTTTTCATTATATAATATTCAGAGATTCTATCAAATGGGTTACTTAAATATGCATTAAGGCATTTGTTTTACAGATATGTTCTCATCATAAAATATGTTTGAAATTGAAGGTTCTGTTTCCAAGAAAATATGTAATATAATTAGAATCAAAGAAATTTTTCTGATAAAATAATATTTTATAATTACTGTTTCTATAGTACATATAACTTTTTGAACAATAAATTACACAGTGCAGATAAATTATGTGATTTGAATATTACTATGAATGTGGAGGAATGCAAATACTCCTCCTATGTTTTTTAATATTTAAAATGTTCTTCTCTCATATATTATACTTGTGCAGGTTTCCCTCCACCCTCTCCTCTCAATGCTTATCCCCCCCCCATCTCTTCTCTCTACTTCATCCACAACTCCTCCATTTCTCTTCCAAAAAGATCGAGGCTTCTTTGGATATCAAGCAAACATGGAGTATTACATTGCAGTAAGGCTAAAAATCCCTTTTCATATCAAGGCTGGATAAGGCAATCCAGTTGAATGAAAGAGGTTTCTAAAGCTAGCAAAAGAGTCAGTGGGACCCTCCAAAGCCTTGACACTATAACTGAGGCTATGGAACCCACAATAAGGGACCTAGCAWGACTGTACTCAGAAAGACCCAAGGAGCAGCTGAAAKAGTCAGATGCAGATATTTGCAACCAACCAATGGAAAGAAGCYGCTGACCCCTGTTGTTGAATTAGGGAAGGCTGAAAGAWGCTGAGGAGGAGGRTGGCCCTGTGGGAGTACCAGCAGTCTCAATTAATCTGGACCCCAGAGATCTCTCCAACACCGAATCACCAAACAGGCAGCATACACCAGCTGATATGAGGCCCCCAAAACACATACAGTAGAGGACTGCTGGCTCTGTGCTCATTAGGAGACAATGTACCTAACCCTCAAAACACTGGAGGTCCCAGGGATTTTAGAGGTCATGTTGGGTGAGGGGTGGGAACATCCACATGGAGACAGGAGTGTGGGAATGAGGTATTGGATATAAAACAGTTGGAGGGAGGACATGATGGGGGAGGATAAATATGGAGTGTAAAAAAATAAATAAATTTAAATAAAAAAGAGTCATAGAGAGGGCCTGCTCCCATTATTATGAGTCTCACAAGAAAACCAAACACAAAACTGTACATATATAGATAGAGATGGCATAAGTGAGGCCCATGCTGGCTTCCTGGTTGCCAGATCAGTCTTCATGAGCCCCCTGAGGAGAGCAGTTTTATTGGGTTTATGRTTTTGCTTAAGGTGTCCTTCATCATTCTGACTCCTACAATCTTTCCTCCCCTTCTTGTTTAGAATGGCGAAAATGCTGGTAAAAAATAACTGGAGTTAGTGGACATCTTAGAAATGAGCTAGAAACATAGTTCAATTGAAAATTCCAGGAATCTCTGAAGGTAAGGCTAGCTAAGCATCCTAGTAATGGAGGAATATGAAACCTGAACCACTAGTACTATGTTATAAATTATAACCAATCATAATTTGTAATGGAGGGTTTCATACACCAAGACACAAACCCTCATTCTGATTAGAAGATGTGCTGGAGAAAGATGGCACAGAGATTTTGGAAGTAGATAATAATATATTGAGCTTGAGACCCATGCCATGAGAAGGAGCCCATCTGATATTTCCTGGAGGACTAGGACTCAGAACCTAGATATCAAGAGATCTAGGACAGAATTAAACATGAATGACAAAAAGTCAATGAACTGATATGTAATGATATTTTACCATACTCATTAACCGATGCATATTACAATTGTCATCAGAGGGGATTCACCCAGCAATTGATGGGACAGATGGCGAAACCCACAGCCAAAAATTAGACAGAAATCAGGGAATTCTCCTATTTACTTATTTTTTATGCTCAGAAAAAAATAGTACTTATTTGATTGGAAAATAGACTGAATGACAAAGGAAAAATTTTCATCACTAGGAAGGGATTTTGAACGGGTATTTTCATATACTCTTTTAATTAATTAACTAGTTAATTTTTACACTCCACATTTTATTCCCCCTTCTGCCCTCTGACTGTTCCATATCCCATAACTCCTCCCTACTCCCTGTCTCCATGAGGATGTCCCTACCCCCACTCCACCTGACCTCTAAACCCCCAGGGCCTCCAGTCTCTTGAGAGTTAGGTACATCATCTCTGAATGAACACAGATGTGGCAGTCCTCTACTGTATATGTGTTGGGGGTTTCATATCAGCTGGTGTATGCTGCCTGTTTGGTGGTCCATTGTTGGAGAGATCTTGGGTGTCCAGCTTATTTGAGATGGCTAGTCCTCCTACACGCTTGCCCTTCTCCTCAACTTATTTCAGTCTTCTCTAATTAAACAACAGGGGTCAGCAGCTTCTTTCCATTGGTTGGGTGCAAATATCTACATCTGACTCTTTCAGCTGCTTGATGGGTCTTTCTGAGTGCAGTCATGCTAGGTCCCTTTTTATGAGCACTCCATGACCTCAGTAATAGTGTCAGGCCTTGGGACCACCCCTTGAGCTGGATTCACTTTAGGCCTGTTGCTGGACCTTCTTTTCTTTATGCTTCTCTCAATGTCCATCCCTGTAATTCTTTCAGACAGGAACAGTTATGGTTCAGAATAAAAGGAAAGCATCTTCAATAAATGGTGCTGGTCTAACTGGCTGTCTGTATGTAGAAAATGAAAATAGACCCATATTTGTCACCTTGCACAAAGCTCAGTACAAGTGGATCAACGACCTCAACATAAAACCAGATACACTGAATTATTAGAAGAAAAAGTGGCAAAGAGCCTTGAACTCATTGGCACAGGAGGAAATGTCCTAAATACAAATCCAATGGCTGATGCTCTAAGGTCAAGAATTGATAAATGGGATTTCATGAAACTGAAAAGCTTCTGTAAGGCAAAGGACATAGTCAATAAGACAAACAGGCATCCTACAGATTGGTAAAAAAAAATCTTCACTAGTCCCACATCTAATAGAAGACTAATATCCAAAATATATAAAGAACTCAAGAAACTAATCACCAAAATACCAAACAACCCTCCTATTCTTAATAAAGAAATAAACTTGCTTTCACCTTTTTCAATATGCAATATAATATTTAGTGTGTGTGTTTTATGTGAAGGTTACCTGTTATATTTGCTTACTATTTTAAAAATATTTTCCGTGTGCTCACAGGGATGGGGGCCATCCAATGGAGCATAAGAAATGTGTTGTTGGTCATATCCACTAGGAAGAATGATTTCCTCCTATCCTAGCAACTATTCATTCCCAACAGCTCCTCAGTGTATGATGGGGTCTTAAGATCTAGAAAATCTATCTCATTTATGCTCAAATTTTGCCTGGCTTTATTTTGCATATGTCTGATGCAGGGAAAGCATGCCTGCTTTGAGTCCATGACTGAAGAAGCCATGGCACATCCAGGGAACAGCAATTCGTATCACTTGCCTCCCTTCATTCATATGACAAAAACATTCATGTTTATTTGCAAATAGAAAAGTAGAAAGTTAATAAACACTGTACGTGTATGTTGTGCAGTATATGTGAGCATGAATGTGCTGTGGACCAGGGAAAGCTAGCCCTGAGCAAAAGCTGCATCTAGGTATGTCTCTTCCTGAGATTGGCAGGAGAGCAAAAATTGTCTCCTCTTCTTCTTATTCAGGCCTGCATGTCCCTGTGAACATAGCCCCGTGTCCCCACCTGCCTGTCTCAGAGGAGGTCACATAGCCTGGCAGCCTGGTTAAATTTCTCTTACCTTATAAGTCCATGCCCAGCAGCACCTAGAATTCCTCCTTATGCAAATGAGGCACCCTCAGTATCCTGATCTTGGCCAATGATATACAATCACCAGGATAGTCCCTAATCACCTTGCAAAGKATTAAGTAGTCTCTGTTTCTCCCATTAAAGGAGCTATCATGCTGAATCTGTTCCCCAGAGAGTCTGTTCTCCTTGCCCTTGAATTCTCTTCAGCTCCTGGCCATTCTGACTCTCTTTTCCTCCCAGGTTTTGAAGTAGTCATAGAAGGCCTCTCACACTACCATGAGCATGGAGTCAGAGCTTTAATGGCACTTATGTGAACACCTAAAGACTGGAGAAGAACGATGGGTTCCTTTTTTTCTCACCATGGCCTCTCACTGAACAGACACGATCCAGTGATCCTTCCTTTTGCCCTACAGATTCCAGTAAAGCATTCCAGACACATTTACAGCCATGTGTGCCTAGGTGCTAGCCGTATGATTATGGGTACTAATACTTGGAGAAACCATATGATTGTGGGTACTAATACCTGAAGAAGCCATGTTATTATGTGTGCTAATACCTGGAGAAGCCACATGATTATGGGTGCTAATACCTGGAGAAGCCATATGATTATGGGTGCTAATATCTGGAGAAGCTATATTATTATGGGTCTAATACCTGGAGAAGCCATATGATTATGGAAACTAATACCTAGAGAAGCCATATTATTATGGGTGCTAATTCCTGGAGAAGCCATATGATTATGGATGCTAATACCTGGAGAAGCCATATTAATATGGATAATAATACCTGGAAAAGCCATTTGATTATGGATACTAATGCCAGGAGAAGCCATATGATTATGGGATCTAATACCTGGAGAAGCTATATGATTATGGGTGTCCGTACCTGGAGAAGCCATATGATTACCGGTACTAATACCTGAAGAAGCCATATGATTGTGGTGCTAATACCTGGAGAGCAAGTACTTTTGGAACTGAGTCAGCTCCCCAGCTCAGATAAAATGCTTTATTGCGACTTTTTAAATTGATTAATTTATTTCTTTTACATTCCAATTTCAGCTTTCCCTACCTCTTCCTCTCTGAGTCCCACCATTTTACTCCTATCTCTTTTGTTAACCTTCTTTCTTATTTTTCATTTTTATTGGCTATTTTATTTATTTACATTTCAACTATTATCCCCCTTCCCAGTTTCCCCTTCACAAGCCCTCATCCCCTCCTCCCTCCCCCTGCCTCTATGAGTGTGCCCCCCTACTCACCCACCTACTCCTGCCTCAGCACCCTAGGGTTCCCTTATCCTGGGTCATCAAGCCTCCACAGAAAAAAGGTGCTCCCCTCCCAGAGATTCCAGATAAGGCCATCCTCTTCTTCATATCCAGCTGGAGCCATGGGTATCCACTATGTACTCTTTGGTTGGTGGTTTAGTCTATGGGAGATTTGGAGGGTCTGGTTGGTTGATATAGTTGTTCTTACTATGGGGTTGCAAACATCTTCAGCTCATACAGTTCTTGCCCTAAGTTCCCCATTGCAGTCCCTGCACTCAGTCTAATGGTTGGCTGTGTACATCTGCATAAGCATTGGTCCGGCTCTGGCAGAGCCTCTCAGGGGACAGCTGTACTGGGATCCTATCCGTAAATACTTCTTGTCATGAGAAATAGTGTCTGGGTTTGGTGTCAGCAGATGGGATGGATTTCTAGGTGGGGCATTCTCTGCATAGCCTTTCCTTCAGTTTCTGCTCCACTCTTTGTCCCTGCTTTTCCTTTCTACAGGAGGAATTCTGGAATAATATTTTTGAGGTGGGAGGGTGGTCCCATCCCTCAACTGGGGGAGCATGCCTATCACTGGGTATGGTCTCTACAGGTTCTATCTCCTCTTTGTTGGGTATTTCAGCTAATGTCCTCCCTGTTGGATCCTGGGAACTTCTTGGGTGCCTGGTATCTGAGACTTTCTAGTGGCTACCCCGGGATACTCCCACTGCTACACATCTACTTTCAAATTCATGACCCTATGTACTTCTAGCCCATCTCCTTCCATATTTGAACTGACCCCCCCCCCTTTTTTCCTCCTCTTGTGGGGAAAGAGAATAATCTCTGGGAAGTAAAGGCAGAGAGAGACCTCCCATTTCTTTATCCCCCTTAGCTTTCTCTTCAGAGAAGGGGAGACTTCCCATGAATATCAGCTTGCCTTGGATATCAAGTTACAGGGGGGCTAGAGGCATCATCTCCTATTGAGGCTAGACAAGGCAGCCTAGTAAGCGGAAAAGGGTCAAAAGGCAGGGAAGAGAGAGAGGGAGAGAGAGAGAGATAGAGATAGAGAGAGAGGGAGAGAG
>BDUI01022213.1:14535-27267 GCA_002335545.1 Apodemus speciosus
CCACATCCTCGCCAACATCTGCTGTCTCCTGAGTTTTTAATCTTAGCCATTCTGACTGGTGTGAGGTGAAATCTCAGGGTTGTTTTAACTACAACAGCAAATGTGGAAAAAAGATTTAGGTATACATGACTATATGAAACATATAATAATTGCTTAAAATCATATGTATTCATATATATGTATATATACATATACACACACACATATATAGAGAGAGAGACAGAGAGAGAGAGAGAGACAGAGACAGAGAGAGGCACATATAAAATGTATAAAAAAGACTACAAGAAATGGCTAATGCCTAGAACACAAGTGAAACAAAATACTTAACTTTATTCATACTCATTCTTCATTTTTATAGTTCAATGAATATGAATGTTTTTATTTATTATTTATTATTTTTAAGTTATTCAATTTATTTACATTTCAAATGTTATCCCCTTCTCAGTTTTCCCTGAGCAAGCCCCCATCCCTTCATTCCTAACTCCTGCCTCTATGAGGGTGATCCCCACCCACCTACCCAATCCCACCCAACTCTTGCATTCCCCTATCCTGGGTCACCAAGCCTCCACAGGACCAAGAGGCTCCCTTCCTAGCGATGCTAGATAAGGCAATCCTCTGCTACATATGCAGCTGGAGTCGTGGGTATCCCCTTTGTACTAGAAGCTCAGAAAAATATCACCAAACTCTTCATATTGTGTATGTTTTATTTTGCTTAATGTACAAGGAATAAAATGAGAATAGTTTCACTTTTAAAGCTTTATTTCATAAAACAGCTAATATTTTGATGGTAATTAAGTTGTTTTAAAGTTTGCAAAAACTAATTTATTGTTCCATTTTAGATTTTAAGCTTTATAGTTGTCCAAAGTTGTCTGGTAACAATGTACCAGAGCACCAACAATACTCCTCTAAGTCTAAATAGGAAATGATTCAAGTTTAAAAAACCCCGCTGATAGGGAAGAAAACCTAAGTTCTTTATGAAGTGCCTTGAACACTACTAAGGCAAGTCACACTGCATCACTGGGTTGACAAACATCTTTATCTCATTCTTTAGGGTAGTTTTAGATTAAGAAGTTCAATCAAACAGCCCCTGCTGTTTTAAATTATAGCACACAGGGGAAAAAGAAACCTCATTTCTCTATTGGTGTATGTTTAATATGAGAAAATCCTGTTGTGTCTCATACCCTTATTTTCAGAGATCATAGAGGGAAAAAATGCAAAATGCCTTGCTAGTATGTTTCATTAAGCTGATTTTCTCACATTTTTATTGAAGTCTTTAAGCAAGTACCACTACATAGAAAAATAAAGGAACTTGCTCTTTAGAGCATTTGTATTTGAAGAAAACCTTTCAAGCACATGTTTAATTCAAAGAACAATTTAGTCCCATTCAGACCTGTTAGGTGTTTGGCTTAGATATTTAGTTAAATGGAATAAAAGAACCCTTTTCCAAGTGGCAAGCACAGTTTATTTGAATGTGGATTTTAGGGAACATTAAGAAAAGCTTCAAAATATACTGATCTCTTTTTTACTTTGTTCACTTTTCTAAAACATCGTAAATGACTTTGCATTTGAATTACATAGCATCCTTAAGTTGTCAGCATATCTTGGGCTGTCTATTAGTAACTACAAAGAACTACRTATTTTTTTTAAATGTATAACCATGCACACACATTTTTATGCAGATAAAAATCTTCCTTTTACCAGTTGTCTGGTTGCTAAGAATTTAATTTACTAGAAGTATATTTCAGTATGTATAGAGCAGTGTTTCTCCACCGTCCTAGTGTTGCCACCCTTTAATACAGTTTCTTAGGTTGTGGTGATCCCAGCCATAAGATTTTTTTTTTGGTTGCTGCTTCAAAACTATAATTTTGCTACTGTTGTGAATCGTAAGGTAAATATCTGTGTTTTCCAAAGGTCTTACACAACCCCTGTGAAACTGTCATTAACCACACAGTGAGAACCTCCAGTGTGGAGCATTAGATTATATTTTCCTTGAGTAGAAGACTAAAAATGATTATTTATTTTATAGAGCAGTATTGCAATCACTTCAGAAGCATTTTCAAAGAAAAGGCAAACAGGCCCACCCTGATCACACTAATTCAGAGAATCTATGATGACATTCAATAGTTAATTGTTTTATAGTTTTTTAATCTTTTGTTTACCTAAAAAATCTGTTCTTGTTATTATACTGATATATTGCATGAAAAATATTCCTTAAAGTTTTCTGAATGCTGGACTTTTAAAAGTTTTGAATTCAAGAAATGGGACTGTCTTAAAATCTTATTTTTTATTTATCTTATGTCCCATTTGATTCTGATGTCATACTTTTGCTGTGAACTAAAAACTTCAAGTTACAATTTGCTCCAAACATCCTGTTTTTTCATTAATTAATTTACTAAATATCCTGAACACAGCTTCCTTTTCCTTCTCTCTGCAAAGACCATCCCTCTTCTTTCTAATCCTCCCATCGACTGCTGCCTTGCTCATCCAAAAGAAGGCCTCCCATGGATGTCAAACAGGCTTGCCATATTAAGTTTTAGTAGAACTAGGAGCATCTTCTATTAAGGCTAGACTAGGCATCCCAGTTAGGAGAACAGAATCTAAAAGCAGGTAGAGAGTCAGAGATAGTCCCTGCTCTTCTTAGTGATCTGACATGAAGACCAAGCTTCACATCTCTTTCCTATGTGCAGAAGGCCTATGTCCATTTCATTCATGCTCTCTGGTTGGTGGATAAGTTTCTGTGAGCCTTTAACAAAACCCAAATTTCTTGATTTTGTAGATTTTCTTGTGGTGCCCTTGACCTTTCTTGCTTCTTCCAAACTYGACCTACGCTTACCTCAACTTTCCTCAAGACTCTCTGAGTTCCAACTGCTGTTTGGCTGTGRGTTTCTGCATCTGCTTCCTTTAGTAGTTCTCTGCAGTGTCTCAGATAACAATTATGCTAGCCATCTATCTGCAAGTACAGCAGAAAAGCGTTGTGTCAAGGGTGGGTTCTCTCATTACATTGGTTTCGTGTTGGGTCAATCAGTGGTTGGCCATTCCCTCAAATTCTGCTCCATCTTTTACACCTACACAACTTGTAGGCAGGTCAAACTCTGGATCAAAGATTTTGTGGCTGGGCTGATATACCCTTCCCTCCATTGGAAGTCTTTTCATGTTACAGGAGGTTTTGGTTTCAGGTTCCCTATTTCCCATTGCTTGAAGTCTGTGCTAGGGTCACCCTTATAAATTCCTGGGAGTTTCTATTATTCTTGGTTTCTAACTTGTCCCAGTGATTCTCTCTGTTTCTAGTTGTCTTTCCTAGCACTCTCTCCTTCTGTTCTCCCACAACATGATCATTCCTGTTCCCATCAGAAACTCCCCATCAAGACACCCATCCCTGGGAGCCTTGGGGCATCTTGGTGACCAAAATCATTGTTCTCCCCAAGGGGCTGTAAACCCCTTCAGCTCCTCTGGACCATCCTCCAGCTCCTCCACTGGGGACCCCATGCCCAGTCCAATAGTTGGTTGCTAGCATCTGCCTCTGTATTTGTAAGGCTCTGGCAGGGCCCCTCCAGAGACAACCATGGCATGCTCCTTTTGGTAAACAATTCTTGTCGCCCATAGTAGTGTGAGGGTTTGTAGACTGTTTATAGGATGAATCCCCAGGTAGTTCAGTCTCTGGGTGGCCTTTACTTCAGTCTCTGCTCTACACATTATCTCCCTTATTGCTCCTGTAGCTATTTTATTCCCTTTCTTAGAGGAACCAAAGCACCCTCACTTAAGTCCTTCTTCTTGAGCTTGGTGAATTGTATCTTGTTTATTTTGAGCTTTGGACTGAACCTTCAACCAAGGGGTACACATGGTTCCAGCCAAAAATACAGCAGAGGAAGGCCTTGTTGGTCATCAGTGGGAGAAATGGTCCTTGGTCAGGTAAAGTCTCAACAGAGGCCCAAACAAAGGGAAACCGAGGGGGGGAGCGTAGGGAGTGTGTTGGGTGGAGAGGCATATATGTGGAGGCAGGGGAAAGGAGGAAGGGGAGGGGAGGGGATCATAGGGGAGAGGGGATATTGGGAAAGGTTTTACCATTGGCAATGTAAATGAAGATGATATTCAATAAAAATAAATTAATTAAAATACATATAAAGACCCAATAACATGTTTTGAAAAACAAAAAGACACCCATCCCTTGGCTCTTACAGTCCTTCTGCCACCCACTTTGCAATACTCTCTGAAACTTTGAGACTTGGAGCTGACATTGATATAGACATGCTATTTAGAACTGAGTACAGTGTGTACATTTTGACTAGTTGTACATATCTCCTTGATTGATTTCTGCTCTACAAAAAAAGCTTCTCTGATGAAGTTTGAGAGCAGCTGGGATTGTGTGAATAATTATAAAGATTTATAAGTCAACTTGATAGCATGATTTTCAACAATAACAAAGTAAATTCTACCCTAGTGATCATGACCTCCTCAAATCAGAAATTGATTGCATATCTCATGACAGACATTTCCCTTTGTAGCAGTTGGTACACATTGGCTGTCAGATTGTTCTGCAGCATGCAGTGTCCAGCAATGCTTTTCTTTTTCTCCTAACAGTTTTCATAGCAACCTTCAAAACTATGTATGTTTTCCAGAAAGTACAAGGTTTCCTGGTATTTTGCAGTTTTCTTTGTTATATTCCATGGTATGCGACTGCGTGTCTTCAGCAGTTGGGGCTTATAATGTAGTTGTATTTTATAATCAAGGYGGAATCACGATAAGCTTTGCTGTTCTGAAGACCTCAGGGGCTTCTCGTATGGTAGAGTTATAGCCTGTGCCTTGTTCTGTGATTTTAATTTAATAACTAATGTCTTCTGTGACTGATATTGCCTATTCATATTGGGTAATTTCTTTCAAACATTTTTAAAAGTTGAATTTTAAAGTGAAGTTATTAATTACTTACTGTCTTTCCACGATGCTTTCTGATAATCCTTAGATTTTGTTACTCCACCTATCGAACCCACACAAATCTAGTGTGCCCTATTTAATGCTTTAATCTACAGCATCTTCCTTTTTCTTTCCTCATATGATTTACTATACACCACCTTATGTTTTTAAGTTGGGCTGTGAAATAGACTTTCACATGTGTTTCATACAAAAGACACAGAGTAAAAGACTTGAAGCTTAGGTGCACACATGAGAGAGATGGTAAGTTATATTTCTTGGCCAGCATTGTCTCATGCAGTATAAAATTCCTAGGTATGCCCCTTCATGTTCAAGTTTTATGACTTCATTTTCTGGAATTGCTGGGTCATTCTCTGCTGTGTTCATGGGCCACATTGCTCCTATCCTTTCCTATGCTTATAGAAAGTGATGTGGATTCTAATTGCCAGAGATTGTAAATAAAGTAGGAATTAACATTCATCTAGTAGTATAAAAATTTCTTTTAGAATATGTTTAGGCATGGTGTGGCTGGGTAATATGGTGGTTCAAGTTCTAGCTTTTGAAAAATCTCTACACTCACTTCCAAAGTAGTTGCACTAGTTTATACTTCCACCTGCAGTGTGTAAGAGCTACCCTTTTTACCACACCCAGACATGGATGTGGTATCCTTTACCCTTTTACCTCATTCATTACCATGGCTATTCATGATAATGGCAATTCAGACTAAGGTAAGATAGAATGTTACTATAGTTTTAATTTGCATTTTCCCAATGACTAAGGATATTGAGAACTTTATAAGKATATTACACCCATTTTCATTTTCCAGAATTTTCTGTTCAGATCCATAGATATGTTTTAATTGTGTTTCTTCTTAATTTAAGGTTTAGAGTATTAAGTTTCTTGTTTAGTATAGACATTAATCTTTTTGTCAGATGTCTCAAAAGATTTTCTCCCATTCTGTAGGTGCCTATTTTTGTGTCTCATAGTTTATCCTTCCTATAAAGATGTTTGTAGTTTGAAATCCCACTTGTTTGTTTTCTTTCCTACTTTTGGTGCTACCAGAATATTATGCAGAAAGCTCTTACCTCTGGCTATATATTAAAGGGTGATCTTTACTTTTATTTTCTCCATAAGGTTCAGGGAATCAAACTTTATGTCATGGTCCTTGATGAATTTGGAATAGAGTATTATGCACTAAAATGACTTTTTATTTATCTAGCTCAATGCTTTTCCCATACCTACAGATATAAAAATGCCACTGTAACCATTTGACAGTATCTAGAGATAATGAATCGGATGATTTTATTTCCCAGTGTTGAATATCATGCTTATAATAAAGTATTTATGCTTTGTATACTAAAAGCATCTTATGCATGGGAATACAAAAAAAAATACCTTATCCAAATTTGAAGAGGTAAAAGTCCCCTCTATCCAAAATATTATTTGATAGTGAAGCAACGAAAATATAAAGAGGAAATTTGTATACATTTAAATAATGTAGTTAGTAATAACACATGTAAAATGCAATTAAGATATTTTAAATATTAATACAGATAAACACTAAACACGCTGTATCCTAATGTGCATCCATGTTTGTGCATTTGTGCGGGAATGTATAAGAGATAGAAAGATGGAAACAGAGATAAAGACAGAAAAAGACAAGGCAGAGAGAAACAGAGAGAGATAGAGAGACAGAAAATGTGTATGTAGAGAAATAATGAAAAATAATCAACATTTATCTTCTTTAATTCTTGATATATTTTTGTGTGTGCCTAAATATACATGTATGTGTGAAGACAGAAGCCAAAGGAGAAAGATTTGCATTGCTTTCCCCTTATTTCTTTGATTCAGTGATGTTAATTAAACTGGAACTTGCCTTTTAGATCTCCCAGGAGATATTTTTATCCTCCCTGAAACACTGAGTCTACTACAGGGGCCTATGGAATGCAATATTTATTTATTTATTTATTTATTTATTTATTTATTTATTTATTTATTTATTTATAATTGTTTTATTTATTTACATTCTAAATATTGTCCCCTTCCTGGTCCATGCTCCAAGAGTTGGTTAACCCATTCCCCTTCCTTTTGCTTCTAAGGGAGTGTTCTCCAACTTCAGCACCACCCAACCCCTCCCCCACATTCTCTCCCCACATCAGCCCCTCCCTAGGGCATCAAGTCTCTCCCACTGAAGCAGGACAAGGCAGTCCTCTGCTACCTATATACTGGGGAGGGGGAAGTGGGTACAGACCAGATCATGTATGCTTTCTGGCTGGTGGTTTAGTTTCTGGGAGCTCCTAGGAGTCCAGTTTAGTTGATACTGTTAATCTTCCTATGGGGTTGCCATCTCCTTCAGCTCTTTCAATCCATCCCCTGACTCTTCCATAATGATCCACAACTTCCATGCAATGGTAAACTGTAAGTATTTGCCTCTGTCTCAGTCAGCTTCCAATAGAGGTTTCAAAGGCAAACATAACATGGAATCAGTAATAATGTCACAGTTAGGTGAATGCACATGGGATGGGTCCCAAGTTGGACTGGTCACTGATTGGCCTTTATGTGGTGACTATCCTACCATCAATGTCTTTGGTCTCATAGCTTTTGAATGGGGTACTATTGATTTGAACAGTCTTCATGCCTGTGWAACAAGCCTTATTTCCCACGAATACATCTTTTCAGCACTATAGATCTACTGTGTAAAGATAGCAAAAAAGATAGCATGACTTTCAAATGATAAAAGTATTAAATAATCAAAATAAGAACATCAATCAGATAATTTACTACTAAATTGGTGATTACTATAGATGTTCTACAAAAATATTCTGCAAACACATATATAGGTTGGCACAATCGATCAAAGCAAAGGATCAAAGAAATGTAAAATTTTACATAAGATCATTAAAATTTGTTTATTTATATGCTAAATAAAGTGTAGTCAATTAGACCACTGTGGTGTATGGATTTAATTAAATAGTAACTGTAGAAAATTTGTCCTGAGATTATAAGTGTTAATATAAAAATTAAATTTAAAAATAGAATTACTACATAAGCCAGATCTCAGTTCTTCTTTCAATGTTACGGAGAATACCAATTTATGAGAAGGGAAGATATATGTTCACTTATGGTTTTTGCCTCTTATATTGTTATCTGCTTCTACTGCTTTAGGCCTGTGCCTAACCACAATCCTATAATGGAAATTTTATGGTAGAAAAACCAGCTGTTCTTGTAATGAATGGAAGGAAGGAAAGAAACAGGGATCAGTGATTTTGCATTATCTGCGAAGACACATAACCTTAAAACTGAACTTCCATTTTTCTGGCCCCATTTTCTAAAGTTTTCTAAGTATCTCAATAATTCTATAAAGAGACAAGCAAGTCTTTCATATGTAGAATTGTAGGAAGTATTTGATGTGCTAAAATGAAAACAGTTTCAGCATAAAGTAGAAAAAGAAAGAAAAATATAGTGAAAAGGGGATTTTATATAATTTATCATATTTATGATATAAAAATTCTTCATGAATAAAAACTAGAGGGAAATTTACAGAATTACATTAAACCACGACAAGTTAGTATACTAACCGCCACACATAATAGTGAAATTTTGATCTCTTCTCTAACACTATGTTGATAAATTTTATTTTCTCTATGAAATGTTAAGCACTGCTTGCCACCCAAGGCAGAACAATGGGAAAACTAAATCTTAAAGCAGTGATACTACAATGGCAGAATCAAGAAGTATTATTTGCCATTATAATGACAGGAGATTCAGGAGGACATATATAGGTGCAGCTGTGGGAAGGTAATAAAAAAAACTGCACTTTCTGATATGGTCAGATATTTAAGAGCAACCATTACTGAGATATTTGTTCCTTTTCTCTTCTAAACATTCATTTATGCTCCTAAGGTCACACAATTCAAAGAAATTCCATTTATCATCCATATACATTAAAACAAAACGCACTGACGTTAGGGAAGTTTAGCTGCACAAACTTCCATATATAAGCACCAAAATTCATAAATCTGGAGTTTTTCTTACATAGAACAGAGAACATTTAATACATAAGGTTCACAATACCCGGAAGAAGACATATTATGAGTTGTCCCCCAAAAGATTCTGTGAGGAATTATTTTCATAAAACATCATATTTACTTACAGTAATATACCACCCCACACACATAAATAGATGCACACTCATTTCCAACTTTCACATATATACAATAAGCTACACACATATATATGTGTATATAAATACACAACCACTTATACAAAAAACAAACCAAAACTACAGTACTATTTGAATTAATATTAAATTATTTTTAATAAAATTTCAAAATACATAATTAATATGAAATATTTAAAAATTTGTATCTCCCAATAGAAATAATCAGAAAACAGATTTTAAAAATTGACATAAGAATTTTCAAATGCTTAATAATTTGACTTACAGATATATACTGATTCCAAATAAAAAATTCTGACTTCTAAAATATTCAGCAATGTGGCTGATTTTTGGTTGGAATATTCAATCTAGTTCAAACTTTAAATGTCTCCCTACCTGAGATATGGATTCACTGTAATCATTGCCAAAGTTTGTTTTCAAAATTTCAGGTAGTATTATTTGCAAATTTACATGCAAATTTAAACAGCTAAGGAGTCTTCTCAATATTGAACAGGGTCAGAGAAGATTGATGTAATAAAGTCAATGTATATGTGATCACAAATTCAAACGCTGAAGGGGAAATTAATAGTGGGAGTCTAAATCTAGATCTAAAATACACATACAGTATATGGCTGGAGTACAGAAGCAGGGTCCAGAATATCTGTCTCTTTCTCATTCRGAAGGAATCATGTGCTGACATCTCAARGAACCTTGCTTTCCTCCCTCAGAGATGGTGCCCGTTGGTCTTCTTGTGAGAATCACATGAACTGCATCACACTAGCTCTCCTTGGTAGTGCCTGGGAAACTGCAGAATCTAACAAAGTTATATAATACTACACAAGGAAATAAGAACACTGCAGGGAAATCCAAAGGATGGGAAAATACAGGGCCCGGAACTGGCACTCAGTGATTAGGGAAGGAGTGCAGGTAAACTGCAGAGCAAGGAGAAAGGAAGGCATTCAGAGTACGATGATTGTTCTTATTGATCATGACAAATGCCTGCAAAGTCAGTACAATTGTGATTGAGAACCGGTGAAGTTTACAACACCTGTGCAGAGTTGAGAAGGTTCTCTGACTTCTGAATGGAGAATAAAATGTGGGTTTGAAACACTGGAATTTCTAAAATTGTTACCATTGAATAATATTATCTAGTTTTTCTCCCTGTCAAAATCATGAGTTGTATCTTTATGTGGGACATTTCTTTTAAAACTAAAATTTCCTAAGAGATTATAATAGAATGGGAAAAGAAATATGGATAATGCTAAGATACCATATGAGGAATGACAAAGACAGAAAAAGACAAAGATGACTGAGGAGTTGGGTGTCAACAGCATGTGAGGATAGCTATAATGTTCATAGCCACAAAAAAAGGCAGTGGCAAAGAGTCAGGAGAGGAAAGTAACTTTGAGATGTTTGAGTTATGCACACTTCACCCAAGTGCACATGCTGGACAGGTAGAGAACATGATGAAAGAAGAATAATTGTATGAATGAGCTTTAAATGAAAATAAATTCTTTCATCATGGATGTTTAGTTGCATGTAACATCCTGTCACATACTGTGCAGGAATCATTACAAAAGTTATTCTATTTATTTCTCAAAGTGATAGTAAAGTTTATGTTCCACCTATTATTCATTCTAAGATAGCATTAAGCCTGYTCTTCGAAATTCTTACATATCACAAATGAATAGAAGAACTCTGATATGAATTAGTCTCAGTTTTTGTAAAAGCTTTTTTCTCAATTACCTTAATTTTTTTGACATTAAATCACCCTTTCCATTCAAAGAATTTGAATGTGACTTTGTAACATAACATCAGGATTTAAGCTTGTCACTGAATTATCTCTGACATTTAACCTGTGGCACACCATACAAAAAAATGTAGTTATTTTAAATCATCTTGTTTTGAAAGAATGTATTTCTTCTGCCCTTCAAATATATCTTACAGTATAATATTGATATTTTATACTATTACATTATAGTAGCCATGACCTCTGGGTCTTTGAAGGAGAAAACTGTAGCAGATTTATAGTTTTTATTAAAGGGTCTGAAACAAGAAGAAGCAAATCACCACTATTGGTGAGGAATTACTTAATGTACTTATTAAAAATACTGTGTTTCTCACAGTGGAACATGTAAGACTATATCCATTTGCAATAAACACAAACCACCTCTGGTTAATCCCTCATCTTCATTCTGAACCACTTCCATCTTCCCTACACAGAACCCTTTCTGTCGTCTTTCTGACTCACGTTTCTCTTTAACTGAACTTCTCCAGTATTTTTTTTCTTCTGAATAATTGAATTTTGTTTCAACTCTCCTCAATTAAATCAATCCCTGCCATGATGCTTTTCAGTAATAATATTGACCAAATCTGAAGGGCAGCTGAGTATTTTGAAAAAACAGCTTCGCAGCTCGTGACATTTTCTTAGCATCGCATATTTACCTAAATCTTTTATATTGCTGCATTATTACCTACAACCCTGTCTTCCCATCTATCCTTCCTCCCAGCTTTTCGCTGTATATATGCTTCTCTGTGTTTTTTACTCTGTGCAGGTTTCTTTTCCCCCAGAGTGAAGGAAGAATAGAAGCAACACTTTCTGTGCCTTGCAAGTGATAGAGGCAGTGAGAACAAGGTTGGGTGAATAGTAAGCATCAGAACAGGGTTTTTCAGTGACTGAAAGATCCCACTGGGAGCTCTGGAATACAATCAGATGTGCCACTGGTAACCTGGAGGAGTGCTGACAACATGCCTACAGGCTACAATTCAAGGTCTTAAAACCTTAGGATAAATGTTGCTACAAGGAGTAGTAACAAAGACTCAGGCCCTGCAAACATGCTGTTATACTTCTGAAATCTGTAGGAACTCTACCTTGTCCAACAGTGGAAGAATATCTTACCTAAGCAAGGACAGTGGCCTTTTGGTTTTTGTTTTGTTTCAATATTTTAATCTACCTATTTATAATATACTACTTGACATAAAAATATTGATTCATTCTTCAAAATCATTAATGAATGAATAACATATTCCCTGCAATAAATGAGCATAAATTAGCAAGAAGCGCTTATTTCACCTTTTTGGCCTATGAAACATAATTTCTTAACAATAGAAATTCTATTTAAAGATGGAATATTTATTTTACAAAAAGGAAAAACATGTAAGCATGATTAGCAATTTAATCTGTAAGAATCATTTTTTTATTTTTTATGTTATAGCATACTGCCTTCATTTTTTTCTAAGAAGGTAAAATATTTCAGCTTCATTTTAAGTTCTATCATGCAACATCTTTCTACAGGGATTCATAAGAAATTAYTCACRTTCCTGTTAAGATATGTAATATTATGTGCTGTTCTTGTTAAGAAAATTCTAGAAAAACAGTATCCATTTGTCCTTTGTTTTAGCCTATAACAAGCAGTTTTTCACCAGTAGTTTACATCCACTATTTTCCAACAGTTCAGTCTGTAGAAGTTATGACAAAAAATTCTTTTGAAATGATTAAGCTTGGAATACCCAAGACACAATTCACATGTCAAATGATGCCCAAGAAGAAGGAAAAACAAAGTATGGATACTTCTGTCCTTCTTAGAAGGGGGAATAAAATACCCACAGGAGGAGATACAGAGACAAAGTGTGAAGCAGAGACTGAGGGAAAGACCATTCAGAGACTG
>BDUI01022220.1:10241-22535 GCA_002335545.1 Apodemus speciosus
GGCCTAGTCTTACCCAGACATGGTATCAGGTTACTAGAGCAGGATCAAAGAGAGCACATCTTCAAATATAAATATGAGCTAGATTGAGAATACTGGGAAATAAGCAAGGTTGCACACTCTTACACCCAATCCCCAGTGACATATTTCCTCTAAAAGGACTGCCATCTGGAACCAAGTATTTGAATCTGACTGAGCCTCTGAAGGTCATTTCTCATTCAAGCCACTACAACTATAAACACAAACTGAAAACAACTATAAAGACAATATTAAGCATGAGAAACACTGGTCTAGACCAACTTGAAGATATCTTCTAGTTACAGCATTCATTCTAGAAACTTGCAATCTCCTCGAGGAATATTTAGTTTAAAAAAATACACAGTGTCTGATTAATCTGTAACATTTTCCTTACTGATATCTCTCCCAATTAGCACCAACAAGGTTTGGAACTCTTCCTAGCTAAAATCAGACTCCATGCTGTTAAAGCAATTACCTGTGTCTTGAAAAATCTTTATCCTTAGACACTCTGAAGTGATGTAAGGGTTCAAGAGCAAACTTCTAGTGTCAGGGACTTATTCTTGTACCAGACAGAAGTTTAACAAAGAGCCTTTTGGTTTTGTCTATAAATAATGTGCATTAGAAAGGCAGAATGTGAAGGTTAAAAACCRTCTTTCTTTTCTACCTTTATAGAATGATATAACAAAGTACTCAAATAATTATACTTAAAAAGTTAATAAAGCTCCTAAAATCAGGCATCGGACAAGGCCATGAATTTAAAAGAGAAACAATGTGGGTCTAAGGCAGGCAGACCATTATTCCCTGAGATTCACATGCTAAARTCTTACTTCCTATTACCTCAAAATGTAACTTCTCTGGAGATGAGGACACATTAGCAGTAGCTAATTGGGCTAACCTGTGGTTTTATGAAATTCAAGTGGATCCCAAGTCCACTATCATTGGTGTTGTTATAAAAAGGGCAAAGTTTAGATGTCAAACCAAAGATGCATGTGTAAGTTGATGCAAGGAAATCTAGGATGGATGTGGCAGGTAAGAAGCCAGGGACCATAGCCTCCTACAGACAGCAGTCTTCACAGACATATCAAACTGTGTTGTATGGACCATTCTCACAAATTAAAGACAATAAGTTTTGGAGCTGCCAGTCTATGGTCTTTGGTTTAAATGGCTCTAGTGAACTTCTTTAACATCTAAGTATGGAAGGAGGTCTCTGAATGCTATATAGGTACTTATCCATTTGTCAGACAAATTTTTCTTTCAGATTTGCAGTTGTCTAATTGTTGAGTATGACAGTCAATGTACAGTCTCCATCAGATGTCCTCCTCTGGTTCCTGTGACTGCTGATAGCTGATTTAGCTCTGGTCCTGCAGCAGAGACTTGAAGAACATTGTGGCTGCCCTTCCTTTACTGCTCCAGTATATTTTACTTCAACCATAATAAGCAAAGATTGGAAGAAATTACAAATATTTGGAAAGATAAAAGCCAAGGAAATTACTTTGAAGCACACTTTAGAAGAACCTGTAAGGATGGCCAAACAACATTTTGGGTAAAGCTGCCTAGATTTTTAAAGTGGATGTTCAAAACAGATAATATAGAAAATTGAAATGAATCTTTCTAAAATTACTCTTACCATTACATCTGTTCTTTGAGGATAGGTCTAATGTAATTTATATTGCTTCAGCCTCATGAGGCGAGGTCGGAGCTTTAAAATGGCACTCRCGACAGAGAGAAGAGTCAAATTGCTCTTGTCAATAATTAGTTCAGATGTTACTTCAAATTGACTTTGGTGCTGTTATTGAATCAAGAAATCTAAAGCTGAGGGAATCAACTGTGTGAAAGTTCCCAATTGGGAAAATTAGATCACCATTTATATAGTGCCACGAAAAGGAACTTAGTATCTACATTCAGTTTCTGCTTAGCACAAAGCCCAACTCAGACACTCAGGATACTTAATGGCATTCCCAGTTTCAGAGCTTGAACGAAAACTGGGAGAATGAGGTCCATTGCAAATTTTGTTGTCCTAGTTTTGATTCCTTAGTTTAAATTTCCTTTCCGTATCTGTTAACTCAGCTTGCCCTAGTAGAACATTATCACATGTGTCTTGCCCTCAGCTCATCCTTCATTTCCACAGTCCAACGGCCATCAGCGTCTTGACCTCTGCAAGCTCTGTGAAAGGCAATGTGCAGACCCAGAGCTGCCTGATAGCTCTTTATTATTACTGTGATGCAATTGGACTAACAAAGTGACTTAAATCTCACTGCTTATTTTTTTCTTTCCAAAAAGGAAGTCATTACTTCCTAACTTTAACTTCCATTTTGAACTAAGAAAATTGTCAACTATGACAACTATGGCCTTCTAGTCAAAGACAACTAAGGCTTTTCTTAATCACTCTTTATATCTTAAAAAGTATTTAAATTTCCACTGTGTTCATGGGACTTGAACATAAAAGACATAGTRGAAAAACTCATTTTTGTTTAAATATAGTTGTAGTTACTAGAGTATATTTCTCGCATTAATTCTAAATGTATAAGAGACTGAGGTATATAACATGTAATGCACACAGAAAATAAGTGGGCAAAAATTCCCTGCACCCCATCCAAGAAGCTATTTGCAGCTGCTATCTACTGGGAAATGAAAAAGCAGCTTTTCCTAATGGAGTGTCACTGGGTTTCACCCACACTTCAGCACCAGATCCTTGCTTGGAAATAGTTGGCCAACAGAAAACAAACCTGTTTCTTTGTGTGCTTTTCTGCTTTGGTATTTACTTTCTCATGTTTGTGTGTGTGTGTTTGTTTGATTTTTGGTTTGCTTTTACTTYAGTTGCATATGCATGTGTATGTGTGTGTTTTGAAGAGATAGATTAAAAGAGTGAGCGGGCTAAGAGGTAAGGAGCATCTCACAGCAATCTATCAACATTTTTACATTACATAATGTATCCTTTGAGAATTTCATGCATGTATCTAATATATTTTGATCATAGTCTCTTAACACTCTCCGACCTTATGGAAATCCTGCACCGACTCCTCCAAACTTTATACCCTCAGTTTTGGTTCTATAGAATCCATTGACGGCATGTGTAGAGGGCAATACCCAGGAGCATGGTCAAAGATTCTCTGAATAAAACCGATCTTCTTGCCCAGCAGCATTCACCTCCCTGTACTCATGACAACCCAAGTCTCTTCCTCTGAGGTGACTGAATAAGAGCATAAGGCCTCCGATATGCTGCCCCAGTGGCAACTTCTGGACAATATTTGAGTGGACAAATCAGGTTTTAATTTTCTATTTTTTTCTGTTTGTACTTAGGTGTCTCAACAACAATATTTTAATTATAGTGGTAGACTGAGTCAAAATATAGCCTTATCTCTGTTTCTTCAACATTAAAATGATATTACATATTTCTGGTCTCATGCATTTCAGTGGTACAATGTGTTTGGGTAAGCTGAACAAAAAATTCCATTTAGAATGAGTCAAATGATGAGGAAATTTGAAAGGAGACACCCACAATTTGTAACTTCAGACCCAGGACATCAAGCTCAATTATGTCATAAACTATTTCTTTTTTCTCCTTCTCCTTTTCCTCTGCCTCAATGTTTTGGTTTGGATCTCAGGATATTCATACATACAGTAGCCTCATCACTGGAAAGGAATATGAACAAGAAAAGAACAGTTTGAAAAGAATCTTGATAAGAACTAATCCCATAGCACACCTTGAGTAACACCCCACACCCACTAAATTACCTGTGAATAGATCTGGATTACAAGTTTATCTGTGGACAAATTAGGGCTATAAAACAACAGGAAAAACACATGTGAGTAGAAGGTATCATGGTATTTACCCTGAATAAAGATGGAAGATAAGTGTATGCCTGCAAACTGTGGCATAACAGCCTCTTAATAGGTAACCCACAGTGCATCCGTCCTGCACTGTTGAGATGGTGATGCAGATGATTTTCTAGAAAGCAGAAGGATATATTCAATTGATAAAACTACCAAGCCATCTCACACTTCCTATAGACTATTTATTTACCTTTCTGTAGCTTTGTTGACTATTGGATTACTCTATATTATTTGGGTAGTGTCAATTAAAACCAGACAGTGTCAACAGCATCATTACAAAAAGAATACATTTTATTGAGCCCACATATCATGACACTCTATCCAGTATAAGATTTTTTAGAAATAGGTCCATTTTTTATGACTTCTCAATTTAACTCAGTTTTATCTTCTTAATAGTTTAGGTTCCTGAGCTCATAGTCTGTTTTAAGTATTGTGTGGTGGTGCTAGCATCCTAAAGTGTAGTTACTCTATTGGTAACTTTGTTATTCCACTTTGTAAATGGCAGATCAAGCAATGTGTGCATTTTTGAGATAATGTCATAGTTTAGAATTCGTAAACAACTCACAGATGTTTTGTGTGAAATGTGCATTGGTAGTTATGAATATTCATGAATATTTTATCTTCATAAAATATATTAATTTTACTTTTAAAATGTTGATGGTATTAGAATATAGAACACTTGGTCTTTTGAGTCTGCATTCTAATTGCTTTTTAAAAATGTTTTAAGCATATATTTATTTGAATCGGGTTTTTAAATTAATTTACTGGCACATTTTGTAGGTTTACAGAATAAAGTTTAGTTGTTTCCATGCCCAATGCCTCTCTCATAACTTCCTTCCCCCACTGGAAGACAGCCAGACACCTCCTATGTTCATTTCCTTCTGTGTATGTGGTCCAATGAGATGACTTTCTCATTCCTAGTTATGTTAAGAACTGCTGAAGAATCCAGTAGCCATAAGAAAGAATTACTTGTGTTCTGCCAAATATGTTACCAAATTGTGTTCTGAATACTCATATCTATACCCATAGAATTGTGCCAAATCCAGCTGTGAAAAGAATTTTAAAGCAGACATTACAACTAAGAGTTTCTTTATACACAGAGAGACTTCTCTTTTATCAGTACTCCCAGTAAGAGTGGTTCATTGGCGAGAATCAAGATACTGCCATATTGTTATTATGTAAAGTCACCCTTGGTCTTGACTGGGACAAACACTTAATAACATGGATTCAGTCTTGTGGGTTTCTGCAGAATTCCACCTTCTCTTATTCCTGTATATTTATCTGTGTCCATGTAACATATGTGCATGTATATGGGGAGGCCAGATGACAATCTCATGTGTCATATCTCAGGCATCATCCACCTTGCCTTTTCCCGAGACAAAGTCTCACACTGAGCTTAGCCCTTGGCAATAGTTTGCCTTAGTCTTGCAGCCAGGRAGGCATCCATCTGAGTGCCAGGAAGCAGTCAAGTGCTGCCTTGGCCCGCCATTTTATGTGAGTTTTAGGGATATGAACTCAGGTACATACTTTCACAGAAACTCTTACTGCCCACTGTGGCATCTCCCCATCCTTTGAACTTAGTTTTTGAGATGTGGTCTCTCGCTGGCTGGAAGCTTGCCAAATAGGCTAGGGTGGTTGACCAGAAAGCCCCAAGGATTTGTCTGTCTCCATCTATTTAGCACTGGAAATTCAAGGGCAGTTATATTATCTTGCCTGGCCCTGGTCACATAGGTTCTTAGGCTGACAATCAAGTTCATTATTGACAAGCAAGTAGATTATTATCAGAGCCATTTCTCTTGATAAGAATTGATCTTTTTGAAATGTTTAATCTCTTAATAATTGATGCAACTCAATAAAAATTCCATATTGTTTATATTTCTTATTTATATATACTACATGCTATCCAGTGCCCTGCATTCCATTGTGTTGGCTTTGCAGTCACTGAAAGCTTCCAGAGCAGAGGTTTCTAAGGACATTTTCTGTGTTGATAGAAATGGTCTATAGTTTCCTTTTGAATATAATGATACTTGGCACACATGTCTCTTAAATACTTGGTATGTGATTATTTTAAATAGGGAATACTTTCATTAAACTAATTAATTTAAATTTAAATAGCCACATCTGGCTAATGCAAGCCTATGGGAAATCAGTTCTACAAAAATGTTTGAGGGAGGGAACCCCAGTGGGAAGGCTCAGCAGGAAGAGGCACCTGCTTGCAAGCCTGATCAACTTAGCTCAGTTCCTGGGAGCCACGGGTTGGGAGGAAAGAGCTGACTTCTACAAGTTACCTCTGATTCTCACCTTTATGTGATCTGATGCTCCCACCCCTCACACATGTACAGGTCCATGCACAGAAAATAAGTAGAAATCTAAGACAAAGTTTATTTCTTCTTTCATAAACCTAATGAGGGTCCTGGGTATCCCCACTCAGAGTGTGGGATAACCTCAAGTACAAAGGTCCTTGACTTTAGGACACAGAAAAGGTACCTGGAAAGCCAACTTTCTATGATAATCTTAGCAGATGTACTCAGTCAGTTGATTTTGGTAAAGCTCAGGATCAGTTAATTGTGGCTGAAGTTGTGTGAGAAGAAGCATTTGAGAACTCTCTTCTCCCATGTGCAGATTTCCTGCTGTTAATAGTAGTGAGTGTTTCACCGGATTAGTGACACGCACATCTATTCGTGGTCTGTTCACCCACACATCATAGTAAACGTAATTCATTGCCATATATTTATATGTAAACTATTTAAAACATATAACCATATTTTATGTGAACTCTTTTCTTATAAACTACCTTTTAACCTGTTTTGTTTTGTTTTTTAATCTCATGGTGATCCACTAAATTGACCTGTGACTGAAAAAAAAGTAAGACTCAAGTGAGGAAACACTGTGTCATGTTGTTTCTGGTCCAACCACTGAGCACAGCTCCGCAGGGCAGTAGGAGAGAGAGTGCATGACAAAATCTTGTGGACTCTACCTTGGAAATTTCTAATTTAACAAATGCATTGGATCTTTTATTTTTCCTTTTATGTGACTCAAGAATAAACTGCATGTTTATGGTCTAAGTGCCATAAAAATCAAACATAAATGTCCCATGAAAGAATTATTTTTATCAGTGAAATAGGCTTATCTCTTCTAAGCACAATGTTGAATTTGTACCAATATACAAAGCATGGTAACTTTTTATGCTGAACGGTAAATGAGTTGCTTTAACACACTTTCATGGTATGGTATGTTGTGCTTTGAYKGCATTGCATTTTTTACAGGTCCAGAAAAATGATACAGTATTAAAAGTAAACATGTAGTCTATAGTTTTATCATTATAGGAACCTAAATATTTAATATAGATACTTATGTCATGTAATATAGCAATATTTATGCTTATCTGTTGAAAAATAGCTTGAGAGATTTTTGTTTATACAAATTGTATGGCTTCTTTCTACTGTTGCTATAATGGACCCTGATTTTATCCATGTAGGTTACAAAAAAAATGCAATTAAAATTACTAGTAATGTGATACAGTTTGAACAAGAGGCATTCCAGTCCTCAGTGGATAAATACTTCTCTATTATCATTTATTATTCTTATGATCCTTGTTAAAATSTGAAAATAAATAGAAGATGAGCTTCTTACAGGAATTTCCATTATTTTTTATGTCACAGAGACAWAGTTTAGTGTTCTCATAATGGCCAACCAATATACAATTATAATTCTATATTCAAGAGATATAATATTTTATGGAAATAATTTAAATATCTCATAGAAGCAAGTTAATAATCCTGATGGCTAATTCTTCAAGCATTTACTTGTCTGTGGTCAAGGCAAGTCATCCATTTGTTTTATTTATTTATTTTTTGCTACTTCTGGTTTTTAAAAGACATTGCATGTATATGTTGCATGTATACACTAAACTGTCCTGTGCTAGCTGGCCTTGTGCAGATTATTTGATTGACTTTAGACGTAGAATTCTTTCTACTTACTCTAGAGGCAACACAGATGACCAGAGCATGAAATAAGTAAGAACCAATGGTTAGGTCAGATGTTAAGAATGCCATTGAAACTGTAATCAGGAGACGAGGATGCAAGTTCCCAATATGTTAATACCCTTTGACTAATTTTGCTTATGTTCAAAGCAGAAATCCAGCAGACAGGGTATGGCTATATAGTTTGTCCAGAGGGCAAAACAAAGAAACTCAGCTTTTTTTTTTAACATTTAGTAATTTAACAGGCAAATACATAGGTAGATATACAAATATGCCTATACACATGAATACATATACCCACAGGTATAAGTATATATTGTCATATATATGCATTATTAAGCATGATAAAACATATTTTGCCTCATACTAATATAGATGAGTATTTCAAAAGTCACAGGGTATTTCTATGAAAGACACACAAAAAATTAAGCTTATGTGGTAAAAGAATAAAAGAAATGAAAATGCATTATAGTTTTTACTTGTAGTTATGAAATTTATTGGTGAAATATTAATATATAAATACATGTATATACATGATAAACTATGAATAATTATAAACTTTATTGTTGAAATATCAGTATACATATACAATTCATATAAAATAAATACATACATACACATACACACATATATATTATAYATGTGTATATACATACATACATATATATGTRTATATATATTATGTAAGATTCTTTTGTGTGAAAATTTAAATTGTAACTATGACAAAACAAAAGGCCCAATTAGCAAAATATTAACTCTATTTTTAAACTCCATTAAAACTTAGCTATTTATCTTATACCTGATGCCAACATTTCTGAATTGTGTGTGGTCTGTGCCTCTCACACTGGAGCATTTTTGTTTAGCATCTTTAGGTAAACGTAATGGCAGAGTTTTTCCTATATCCCTCTCCACTAACATCCATTTCCCGACATGACATTAAGTTAGAACTGGGTACATTTGTTTTGCCCAAAGAGGATGTTTGTTTTTAAGATTCAGAAAAGATTTTGGAACACCATGGTAGAATAACAGTCAAATAATTACAATCCTACAGAATGTGAGGCCAGGCCAGCATGAACAACTTCTAGAACTGTCTGAAACTTCAGCCTGCAAAGAACAATCATAAGGAGAAAGAAATATCAAGCCTTCAAAAGGTATTAGGTTAGAAAAATTGTCTGTCAATGAAAGTTCTGATTTCTTTGTTCCCTACCGGTTTTACCTGCACTTCTGTGATTTTGTTCATGTCCTGTTCTACACACACTTCTGTGATTTTTTTTCTGAACCAAACAATACATGGTTCCTACTCCTAGCTTCTGTAAAAAGTATTGAGCAACTAACTACTCTCTGCAGYGTCTACTTAGGAGAAAAAATACCAAAGCTGTCTCAAGCTAAGAGGACCCTGTATTAAATATTATTAGAGGTCTTGGTCTCTAAAGAAATTTTTTCCTGAGGAAAAATGGATAGAACTCAAATGTCAAGCTCACATAAATACTCGTCATCTGTCTCTCTGGTTCTTTGATTCTCTATCTCTGTCTCTGTCTCTCTGTCTCTCTCTCCCCTGACTCTAGACTATTTTCTCACTTGCATTGACAAAAGGAAGAAACATCCACTCCTTCACTGATAAGTGATGTTTTGTGTATAAATACATGAAGGGAGATGTAATGAATCTCCCCAGACCGTACTTCCAAAGGACAGAGACTCATTATGGTCTAATGTGTCCAAATGGCTATGCGGTGAGCAAATTAAATGCAAAAGACAATCTTACATGAGTGGAAAAATAGGACAAGAATATTTGAATTGATTGAAAATTTGATCATCTTCCAGAATACTGGCATGTTTGAAACTTAAGTCTGTTTTGTTTGTTCTTAGCAGTGAGTTGCTGCCTGTCTGCTCTGTTATAGTTCCTTTAAGGATCAGTGGTCATACTGATCCCAGTTCATTCAAAATTGTCAGCCTTTGAGATGTTGGAATGTTCCTGGACTCTGAATGATGACGGAAGGAATGTAGTTCACATCTACAGACATTCCGTGTCTGTGCTGAGACCTGGTGTTTACTCCTACTCATTACATAGACTTGTAAATGTTTTGTGCCAAAAGTTTCTTCAGCTGCTGACCTTTAGGGCCCAAGTTCTTAGTAGTCTCTATCGCAACAAAATGTGCCCTATTCTCAAAGTATCAACTATGGGCTCCATGTTCACAGCAGGTTTTTCTACCAACACGTTCCTCCTCCAGAAATATCTTGCAATTCTGAATTTCCCCTGTCAAATAGCCTCCTCATGACCACAAAGAATAAATGAGCTCCTTCTGGCTAAAATTTACTGGTCATCTTTCCTCTTGGAAAAGGGGACTTTACCTAACAGTAGGACTCACTGGTGGATTTCCTGGAACATGAGAACAATCTTCCCCAAAAGGGGTTTCAAGGAGTTCTCAAGAAAGCTTTTAGATTAATGTTTTTCCTCCCTCCTAACATCCATCCAACAAGGTTTTGAAACTGCTGGGACCAATTTATTTTTTTGAATTGCTTTGTCATAAATAACATCAGAGGAGTTCAAGATGATTCTACCTTTGAAATCTCTGAGTCAGTATTTTAAAAAGAGCTAGAAATGTAATTGCAACTGTCTGTCTTGTAATAATGGAAAAATGCACAGAGAAAGAGGCCACAAAATAGATGTTTTATGGGGCATAACTAAAAAGYAAAAACAAAAGTGATTAAGAGAATGAATGTAACCTTTGCGTGAGTTATAGTTGAAGGTTACCTTTCTTTTCCTTCCACTTCTGAATTCTTTATAACACTGGGAAAGTTACCTCTTCTTCTGCCTTCAGAGCCAATTTAAAAGACAAGGAGATCAATGTTCTTTCTAGTGACTCCTTATATTTGCTGAAAGTTGATTACTCAGCATGACCACTATACTATTCAGAGAAGTAGCTTCTGTTGACATTTAACTGATTCCAGAGAAAGGAATCTATGCTGAAGAATGAAAACACATTGTTAATAAGTATTTCAAACTACAGAAAAAAATGTTTACTAAGTAGATGTGAAAATGCATTTTAAATTATGTAGGCACTTCTTTCTTTCTTTCTTTCTTTTCTTTTTTTCTTTCTTTCTTTTTTTTTTTTTCTGATCGAGGCCCAAGTTTAATGGAGGTCTGACAATTTAAGAGTTTGGGTGAGCCCCTCTCCCCAAACTCCGGGGTTTGTTCAGGGGAAGTGGTCTGRCTGTTCCTTGAGTGTTGGCTCCACAGCTCAGGCAGCTGGGCAGGTCATCTGCTTAATTCAGGAATTTGTAGACCTGGAGGAACAATGAACTTCATCTTCACTCTGAGGCTCCACCGTAGGTGGAGCAGGATCCTGACTAGCACAGGAATCCCTGGTCTACAAAGGCTGGGAGAGGAAGTTCACCTTGATGAATGGTGAGTTCCTACCAAGTGGCATGACACCCCAATATAGCTCTGTACATCTCCTCCCTTTTTATTAGTTTAAAAATGAGGAGATAGCAAACAAGTAGATAAAAATCTCTTAACTATTACACTTGTTAATTTGAAAACTGTAGCATTTTCCCCCTGCTTGACTGTGGTTAGATCTTTGGGAGTTCATCAGTGTGAAAAATCCAAATAGGATTAAATGTGTTCTTTCCACATGCATTGTCCCTTTATAATGTACGTTTGTAGTTCAATCTTTGGAAGTTGCCCATGACCTTTCCATCACTTGRCTTTTTCCAGGAAACTCTTGGTAACTCTTCTCATCTCTAATGTTTGCATCAAGATGAACTGCACTTTCATTTAAGGTAGAATATAATCTTAGAGAAAAAATGTTCCCTGATAACTTTTTACTATTTAAATTTCTGCACAACACACATCTAGTTCATAGCAGTGTGCATTACCTGCAGTCAACTTGGTTATCAGAACAGAGAGTCTATTCAGTTCTATTTATTTTCCTAAGGAATAATAAATAACTGACATCTGTCACCAAGTGTCTAGGCAGTGTCACAAACAACACTGCAAGGCACCTACCTCCACTTGTTAAAACAAAAGAGAATAGAGGGAAYCAGAAAACGAATTTCTATTCTTCCTCAATACTGTAGATGTTGGAAAGCTGTCAAAAGAGTCATAGCCTCAATTAATCTATGCTATTTATTCAATCAAGGTTAATTAAGGAAGCCCTGGGGATGAGGAAGTGAGYGAGAGGTTAAAGCACTGGATGGACAAATGGGGTACAGGAGTTCACATTCTTAACTCACACAACTCTGGGTGGAGGTGGCCTCCCTGTGGTTGCAGCTTCCTAAGACTAAGACAAGGGAACTGCGGGGCAAACTGGCTAAGAAGATTAGCTGTATGTGCAACTGGATTTGATCAAGAGACTCAGCCTCAAAAGAATAAAGCAGAAAAGATAGGGGAAAATTCTGGATGCTAACTGTGGGCCTCTGCATGAACCCATAGACACATGCACATGCACTCCTGTGTGTGTGT
>BDUI01022226.1:12013-29976 GCA_002335545.1 Apodemus speciosus
TCAAAGAAGACCTGATATCAATACTCTTCAAACTATTCCACAAAATAGAAACAGAAGGAACACTACCCAACTCATTCTATGAAGCCACAGTTACCCTGATACCAAAACCACACAAAGATCCAACTAAGAAAGAGAACTTCAGACCAATATCCTTTATGAACATCAATACAAAAATACTCAATAAAATTCTTGCCAACCGAATCCAAGAACACATCAAAATGATCATTCCCCATGAAAAGTTGGCTTCATCTCAGGGATGCAGGGATGGTTCAATATGTGGAAATCCATCAACATAATCCACTACATAAAAAATCTCAAAGAAAAAATCCACATGGTCATCTCATTGGATGCTGAAAAAGCTTTTGACAAAATTCAGCATCCTTTCTTGCTAAAAGTCTTGGAAAGATCAAGAGTCCTCCCTTATTTTAAAGTCCTTTTATACTCTAAAAATTACAGCTCCAAATTCAAATAATTGTAAAACATTTTTTTGTCCACATAATCCTTTCATCAGAATTTCTCGAATGAATATTTCATATTTTTGTAACAGTTTGCACTATTATTCCAAAAGCACCAATGACAGTAGTAGCAGAGAGGTTAATCTATGTGAGCAACCATATCTGTCAGTTTATATCAGAGCAAACCTGTAAACATTGTTGGCATCACAATAACTAAATATGGTATCAGCTCGTCTCTTTCCTGAGTTATATTTTACAACTCCATGATATGTGCTAGCTTCATTTTATACAGACAATCAAGGCTAACTACATTTTAAAATATAATTAAATAAGATAATTTTAAAGTGCATTGACAAGTCTACTCTTTATAAGTAACCAGATTTTTTTTAAAGGTCCTTACAGTGTGGTATTATCAGGACTTTGAAATCCCTAGGTAGCATAATTCTTCTGTCAGCCCTATTAGACCACTCATTTCCTCTTACTTAGCATATAATCTCACTTTTATTTTACCAATACAAACTAAACCATCAAATAAAACAGATTCAACAACTTCTCCATGGATGTGCTTGTATGAATGATAGTCATTAGTGTTGAGACATGGGGGTGGGGTTAATAAGAAGTAATGAGTTCAGGATGACAATGCCATCATAAGTGCACTAATTTTTGACCCCTTTTGTTCTCTTGGCCATTTGTTCTCTTCTGTCTTCCTGATATCCACCATATAGGATACTTTAAAAGTTGCTGACACCTAATCATTGGACTCTACAGCCTCCAGAATGGTGAGAAGTAAATTTTTTTTCTTATAAAATAACTACTTGGAAGGTTTTTCCTTTGATGAGTATGAAGTATTCTTTCTTTTTTTTGATAACTTTAGGTTGAAAGTAACTTTTATTTGTCATTAGAATGGATATTCCAGCTTGTTTCTTGGGACCATTTGCTTGGAAAATTATTTTCCAGCCATTTACTCTGAGGTAGTCTCTGTCTTTGTGCCTGAGATGAGTTTCCTGTATGCAGTAAAATGTTGGGTCCTGTTTACTATCCAGTCTGTTAGTCTATGTCTTTGTATTCGGAAATTGAGTTGACTGATATTAAGAAATATTAAGGAAACGTGACTGTTGCTTCCTGTTATTTTTGTTATTAGAGGTGGAGTTATATTTATGTGGCTCTGTACTTTTTGGTTTGCAAAATAAAGCATTTGACAAAATTCAACACTTCTTCATGATAAAAGTCTTAGAAAGATCAGGAATTCAGGCCCATACCTAAACATAGTAAAAGCAATATACAGCAAACCAGTAGCTAACATGAAATTAAATGGAGAGAYACTTGAAGCAATCCCACTGAAGTCAGGTACTAGACAAGGCTGTCCATTCTCTCCCTACCTGTTCAATATCATACCTGAAGTCATAACCAGAGCAATTAGACAACTATAGGAGGCCAAATGGATAAAAATTGGAAAGGAAGAAATGAAAGTATCACTATTTCTAGATGATATGATAGTACACTTAAGTGACCCCAAAAATTCCACCAGAGAACTCCTAAATCTGATAAACAACTGGAGCAAAGTGGCTGGATATAAAATTAACTTAAATAAATCAGTAGTCTTCTTATACTTAAAGGATAAAGAGCCTGAGAAAGAAATTAGGGAAATGACACCCTTCACAATATTCACAAATAATATTACATACCTTGGTGTGACTCTAGAAAAGCAAGTGAAAGATCTGTATGACAAGAACTTCAAGTTTCTGAAGAAAGAATTTGAAGAAGATCTCAGAAGATGGAAAGATTTCCCATGCTCATGGATTTTCAGGGTTAATATAATAAAACTGGCCATCTTGCCTAAAGCAATCTACAGATTCAATTCAGTCCCCATCAAAATTCCAAATCAATTCTTCATAGAGTTAGAAAGAGCAATTTCCAAATTTGTCTGGAATAACAAAAATCCCAGGATAGCGAAAACTATTCTCAATAATGAAAGAACATCTGGTGGAATCACCATCTCTGACCTCAAGCTATACTGCAGAGCAATAGTGTTAAAAACTGCATAGCATTGGTACAGTGACAGGAAGGTAGATCAATGACATGGAATTGAAGATCCAGAATTGAACCCACACACCTATGGTCACTTGATCTTTGACAAAGGAGCTAAAACCATCCAGTGGAAAAAAAGACAGCATTGTCAAAAAATGGTGCTTGTTCAACTGGTCATCAACATGTAGAAGGATGCAATTTGATCCATTCTTATCTCCCTGTACAAAGCTCACATCCAAGTGGATCAAGGACTTCCACATAAAACCAGATACACTAAATATAATAGAAGAGAAAGTGAGGAAGAACCTGGAGCACATGGGCACAGGGGAAAATTCCTGAACAGAACACCAATAGTGTATGGTCTAATATCAAGAATTGAAAAATGGAACCTCATAAAATTGCAAAGATTCTGTAAGGCAAAGGACACTGTCAATAGGACAAAAGGGCAACCAACTAATTTAGAAAATATGTTTATCAATCACACATCTGACAGGTGGCTGATATCCAATATATACAAAAAACTCAAGAAGTTAGACTCCAGAGAAACAAATAACCCTATTAAAAATGGGACACAGAGCTAAACAAAGAATTCTCAACTGAGGAATACTGGATAGCTGAGAAACACCTGAAAAGTGTTCAACATCCTTAATCATCATGGAAATGCAAATCAAAATTACCCAGAGATTCCACCTCACACCAGCCAGAATGGATAAGATCAAGAACTCAGTTGGCAGCAGATGCTGCAGAGGAAGTGGAGAAAGAGGAGCACTCCTCCATTGTTGGTGGGATTGAAAGCTGGTAAAACAACTCTGGAAATCAGTCTAGTGGTTCCTCAGAAAATTGGACATAGTACTACCTGAGGACCCAGCTATACCACACCTGGCCATATTCCTAGAAGTTGCTCCAACATGTAATAACAACACATGCTCCACTATATTCATAGCAACCTTATTTATAATAGACAGAAGATGAAAAGAACCCAGATGTCCCTCGTCAGAGGAATGGATACAGAAAATGTTGTATATTTATGCAATAGAATACTACTCATCTATTAAAAACAATGAATTCATGAAATTCTTAGGAAAATGGATTGATCTAGGGAACATACATGGTATGTATTTGCTGATAATTGGATATTATCCCAAAAGCTCGAAATAGCCAAGATACAACTCACAGACCACAGGAAGTTCAAGAAGAAGAAAGACCAAAGTGTGGATACTTTGGTCCTTTTTGGAAGGTGGATCAAAATACCCATGGCTCACAGCCAACCATTGAACTGAGCATAAGGTCCCCAGTGGAACAGCTAGAGAGAGGACCCAAGGAGCTGAAGAGATTTGCAGTCCCACAGGGAGAACAATAATATGTACCAACTAGTACCCCCAGAGCTCCCAGGAACTAAACCACCAACCAAAGAGTATGCTTGCAGAGACCCATGGATACAGCTACATATGTAGCAGAGGATGACTATTTCAGACATCAGTGAGAGGAGAGATCATTGGTCCTATAAAGGCTCAAAACCCCAGTGTAGGGTAATACCAGGCCAGGAAAGTGGGGGCAATTGGTAAGCAGGGGGAGGGGCGAAGGGATATGGGATTTGCAGAGGGGTTGTGAGGATAGAGGATAACATTTGAAGTGGAAATAAAGCAAATATGTAATAAAAATGATAATTCCTTCAAGTTGTACCTACCCACTTTGGTTCTAAATAATTATAGATGTAGTTAAATTGAAATCCAATAATAGCCATTACACGAGTCATCATTATGAAAATACCAGCAAATATAAATCCTAATCACCATTAAAAAAATAAAACAGCAAGTACTGTTTCATTAGATTGAAAAGCCAAAACTTATGAAATAACGTTAGATATCATTTTGCAAAATGTTCTTGACTCTGAAGGATGTAAAGTCAATTTATTCCTAAGACCAGAGTCTGATGCCCAGATTCTACAAAGAGTTCACAAAGAAGAGAATGTATGCAGTATAGTTATTTCTTGAACTCCATGCATCAGCAATGGCAAGCAAGCCTCCACACATACTGGTCATACACACAATAATTTGTTATGAAAAAATTTCCTGTACTTTAATTTTCATTCATCTTAAATGTGTCTGTCCATATGAAGTTTTCAAACAGCTTTCATTTGCAAAATCCTTTAGTCCTATCCAAATACTAAAGAAATGAATGAGTCTAGGTCTCCATTCTTCCATATTAGAAACACAGAAAGGAACAGAAGCAATCATACTTCTGCATACCAGAAGTAGGGCCATGTATATTGGCTCAGGGTGGATACTGACCAGTTTCTTCCACGTTGTGATTCCAGATACCAGGATTATTTCATTTTGACCCTCACAACATGTTGTAATCTGACCTGCCAGAGGGTTTCACATACTAGGCTCATTGAACATAAACCTGTACTTTGGCCATGCACATTGTGAGTTGTGAACCCTTATGTAAAATTTGTAATGTCCCATCATTTGTCCATATTCCCCATTTAAACCTGTGGTGGTGCCTTCATGGGTTGGAATAGATTGATCTTATGGGTTGGGGGAGGGCTGTTAGAGGATGGTTTCACTGAACAAGCTAGAAGGCACTGCACTCTATGAGAGAATATCAGGTAAAGTGCATTATCCTGTCCTGCTAGAATTTGAAGTGGCTCCTTCTTTCATGTGTGTCCCACCACAGAGGTTCATTGAATAAGCCTCCAGACTTCACCACACAGGAAATTAATAGTTAAGTTGTACCCTCAGTCCCTGCTGGGATCAGTGGACCCTATGCCTGCACAGAGCACCCATTGTTTCCCATTTTAGCCCAGCTGAATACTGAGATGATGTTAAAATTATACAGGCTAAGCCTGAAGTATTGCAAGAGTACAGAACTAATGGGAACCCATCTGGTGGGTAGTTTCAGAAGATGGCCCAATAGCAGAGGACGCTGTCCAAGGACAGCCTGATGCTGCAAATGCTCAGTACGACTTCAGTGGATGTAGTCCTATTGGGGCAGTAAAAGAGGGGACACCATAGGCTTTGTTAGGAAAATGCTCTAGTGTTCAGGGCATGCTGGTCATGGTGGTTTAAGAAGAAGAAAGACCAAAGTGTGGATGCCCCAGGCCTACATAGAAGGGAGAACAAAAGAATCATGGGAGGTAGAGGGTGTGTGGAACTTGGGAGGAAGAGAAAAGGGGAAGAAGCAAAAAGGGGGGCAGGATCAGGTGTGGGAGGAGACAGAGGAGATGTACAGAGGGTCAGGAAATTGAATAGAGGTATGTAGCAATGAGGGATGGGGAACTGGGAGTAGCCACCAGAAAGTCCCAGGTGCCAGGAAAGCAAGAGCCTCCCAGGTTCCAACAGGGATGACATTAGGTAAAATACTCAACAAGGGGAGAGAGAACCTGTCGAGACCATATCCAGAGGTTAGGCATGGTGCCCAGGTTGAGGGATGGGGCCACCCACACTTCTCAAAATTTTAACCCAGAATTTCTCTTGTCAAAAGAAAATACAGGGACAAAAAGTGTAGCAGAGACTGAAGAAAAGGCCATCTATCCCATATGCAGCCACCAAACCCAGACACTATGGCTCATACCAAGAGTGCTTGCTGAGAGGAGTATGGTATAGCTATCTCCTGAGAGGTTTGGCCAGAGCCTTACTGATACAAATGTGGATGCTTGCAGCCTCACATCAGACTGAGCAAGCAAACCCCAATGGAGGAGTTAGGGGAAGGACTCAAGAGCTGAAGGGGTTTGCAACCCCATAGGAAGAACAACAATATGAACCAAAAACACCCCCCAGAGTTCTCAGAGACTAAGCCACCAACCAAAAGATACACATGGAAGGACCCATGACTCCAGCTGCATATGTCGCAAAGGATAGCCTTGTCTAGCATCAGATGGAGGGAACACCCTTGGTCTTATGAATGCTTGATCACCCGTGTAGGGGAATGCTAGGGTGGCAGGGTGTGAGTGGGCATGTGTGTGCAGGAACATCCTCATGGAGTCAGGGGAGAGGATAGGATGAGGGGTTCTCACAGAGGAAACCAGGAAGGGAGATAACATTTGAAATGTAAATAAAAATAACCAATAAAAATTATCAAAAGAAATAGTCATAAGATCTTATGCTTCCTTTTGGAAAGCTTTGAAGCCTACTTGTCACATGGTGAAATTCTGAGGTCCTAGGTAAAGGGTTTAAGTATGTCTTTTTAATAAAAGTAAAACTTTGCCAACTATAGTAAAAAAAAATCAGAATTTTTCGTAGCTTTTGGACCCAAGGCAAATGTCTCTGACCATCTTGCATATTGCTTACACCTCATCTGCCACATCTTGACAGCATGAAGTGCCTGTATCATGGGTATTGGGCTCCCTATGCCCTGATGACTGCTCTATCTCCACAAAGACCCTGGTCTTCTTGGCCGAGGGATTGTGGAAAGCATCCAGCAGTCCCTGAACTCTGGAGAGTTATACCCCTACTACCAACAACATGGCTATAAAGTTGTAGCTCTAGTTTCTTCTCATGACAGCAGCACATAGTGTCTTTGCCTTAGTGAGTTCTGTAAATCTCTTCTAAGACTCGGACAAGACCTGCTCCTTCTATCTCCCAAGAGGTTTGTGTTCCCTAGTAAGTTTGCTATCTTGCCAAGGCCCCCATCTGCCAAACCTCTCCTTTCTTGTTCTGCCTCAGATCTTTCACCTCACCATTGTTCAACACGGTCTCAATGCCTATACACTCATCCAGGCCACAACAAAGCCTATGCCAGTTCTGATAAAAGCAAATTGCCTACTACATGTCTGTGCTTGTACCCTAGAAGAAAGCTGCTCCCAGACATTATTAGAGAGGACTAACTGTAACCAGAAAGGCTTTCTTAATCTGAAAATGCTACACAAGATGCAAAGGAAAAAACTAAGCTGTTTGGCTTATTTCTGAATGTCAGGGAATATTACAGAAGAAGGGGGCAGGAAGTATATAAAAAACAGAATATATAGTGAAAGGCTATGAAAAACCATTCTCTAGTTTCAATAAATACTAACTCACAAGTCTATTTACTGCCCTGAAATCATATAGAACAGGCACCAGTAATAACTTAGGCATGGCAGAGGAGCTCCTGGGGCCCTACATTTTACTTCTAAATTGTTGGGATTGATGGATTCTGGGTAAGTGAAACCATAGTCTTTAGTTGTGTACCAACTGCTGAGCCCACCAGGCTCTTGAAGATATCTGCATACTTAAGGTCACCCTGGTTTTTTTGATTGGGTCACAAAACAATGATAACTGTGAATTTGTTACAGGATCATGGGGAGGATGGTTGGATGAAGTGTCTTAGGGAGCTAGAGGGTAAGAATGGTCAGTATGGTACAAAACTTGTTCGGAGATCTGCATGCAAATAAAATGCAAATTGACCCATTCTAATCTCCTTGTACAAAGCACAAGTCCAAGTGGATCAAGGGCCTCCACATAAAACCAGATACACTAAAACTAACAGAAGATAAAGTGGGGACGAATCTTGAACACATGGGCACAGGGGAAAAGTTCCTGAACAGAACACCAATGGCTTATGCTCTAAGAACAAGAATCAACAAATGGTTCCTCATAAAATTGCAAAGATCCTGTAAGGCAAAGGACATGGTCAATAGGACAAAACAACAACCAACAAATTGGGAAAAGATCTTTACTAACCCTACATCAGATAGAGGGCTAATATCTAATGTATACAAAGAACTCAAGATGTTAGTCTCCAGAGAGTCAAATAACCCTATTAAAAATGGGGTACAGAGCTAAACAGGGATTTCTTAACCAAGGAAACTCCAATGGCTCTAAAGCACCTAAAGAAATGTTCAGCATCCTTAGATATCAGGGAAATGAAAATCAAAACAAAACTGAGATTCCACCTTATACCAGTCAGAATAGCTAAGATGAAAAACTCAGGGGACAGCAGATACTGAAGAGGATGTGGGGGGAAAGGAATACTTTTCCATTGTTGTTTGGATTGCAAGCTGGTAAAAAACACTCTGGAAATCAGTTTGGTGATTCCTCAGAAAATTAGACATAGTACTCCCTGCAGACCCTGCTATACCACTCCTGGGAATATACTCAGAAGGTGCTCCTACATGTAATAGGGACACATGCTCCGCTATGTTGATAGCTGCCTTATTTATAATAGCCAGAAGCTGGAAAGAACCCAGATGTCCCTCAACAGAGGAATGGATACAGAAACTGTGTTTTATATATACAATGGAGTACTGGTCAGCTATTAAAAACAATGAATTAATCAAATTCTTAGGTAAATGGATGGAACTAGAAAGTGTCATCCTGACTGAGGTAACCTAGTCACAAAAGAATGCTCAATGGTATGCACTCACTAATAAGCAGATGTTAGTCCAAAAACTCAAAATAAACAAGTTACAATTCACCCAGCACAGGAAGCTCAAGAAGAAGGAGAACTTAAGTGAGGGTGCTTTGGTTCCTCTGAGAAAGGGGACAAAATACTCACAGGAGCAATAAGGGAGACAATGTGTGGAGCAGAGACTGAAGTAAAGGCCACACAGAGACTGTCCTACCTGGGAATTCATCCTATAAATGGTCACCAAACCCCAACACAAGAAGCATATACCAAAAGGAACATGCCATGGTTGTCTCTGGAGGGGCCCTGCCAGAGCCTTACAAATACAGAGGCAGAAGCTAGCAACCAACTATTGGACTGGGCGTGGGGTCTCTAATGGAGGAGCTGGAGGGTGGTCCAGAGCAGCTGAAGGGGTTTACAACCCCATTGGAAGAACAATGATTTCAGCCACCCAGATGCCCCAAGACTCCCAGGGACTGAACTATCAACCAAAGGGTATACATGGTTCCTGCCAAAAATGTGAGAGGAAGGCCTTGTTGTGCATCAGTGGGAGGAATGGTCCTTGGTCAGGTAAAGGCTCAATAGAGGCCACAACAAAGGGAAACCAAGGCGGGGGAAGTGGAAGTGTGTCAGCTGGAGGGGCATATTCGTGGAGGCAGGGGGAGGGAGGAGGGATTGGGGGTCTTTGGGGAGGGGGGAAATCAGGAAAGGTTTTACCATTGGCAATGTAAATGAAGACAATATTCAATAAAAAAAGAAAACACACTTAATAAAAATATTCAAAACAATAGTCAGAAGCCAGCATCCTGACAAAAGCTGGTATAGAAACCAGAAAGGCAAGAGAGTAGGACAGGAAACCAGAGGGGCAATTATACCTCTAAAGAACCCATTCCACTGATGACAGTAATAATTCATTCCTGAGAGCTGTCTTCATATCACTCTCTCCTCCTACTAGGCCCTACTTTCCAAACTACATCATTTTTGGATCAAATTGTTTACAAATGAATTTAAGCAATGAATCACAGGCAGTAGTTACGATAACTTGTACACTTGGGGAATAAAAGTTTAAATAATCCTTTAAGTCAGTTTTACAACAAACACAGCATGAGCATTGATGAGATGACTCAGTGCTAATTGCAGCTACACCAAATAATATGTGTTCAAGCCCCAAGATGTACATGGTAGACCAAAAGGCATCACAACATGTTCTTCTCACTTCAATACACATGCCATGCACCCTCCACTAACACACTAGATGGATTAGAGAGATGGCAGATAGATACATACATACATGCATACATAATACATATATATATACATATATACATATACATATACACATGCATATATGCATGATAGACAGACATACAGATGTATGAACTGAACACCAAAACTATGATGTTTTTTACTTCACTCACCCACACTGAACACAGTTTCCTATGGCCAATTAAGACATAAGGATGGTATATTCAAGCTAAGTAATCTACAGTTATACATRGAAAACACAATTTTCTTCTAAATGTCCATTGCGTATATAAAGATTGATTAGTAACCATGCTTTCCTTTGCTAAGGGCTATTTTTAGTGATTTCACCCTGAAAATTCTTCCTCACACTTTGTCATTGCTTCAGTTATTATTGTGTACTAACTCATACTTATAATCAACTAGACAGCAATACTCCAAAAGGCATTTGTGCTGATGCTGATATTTAGTCATACACACTGAGCTCTAAGATACATCAGTAAGAAAGGATCTTCCAAATGACTTCAAATGAAACTGTCCTTATGTGGAAAACAATACATCACAGGAAAGAGTTTGCACAGAAAATATATATTCATATGAATATTGATTAAAATGGTAACATTTGTAAAATAGAATTACATATTGTTATATCTTTGAGACAATAGGAAAAAGATATGCATACATTGTGATTTCTTAATGGAGTAGAAAATATGAAACATTTAAGGAGTGGGTTGCTGGTTTTTAATGCCAATAGATGACTACCATAAAAAAGTATCAAGATGTCCTCTTCTAAAGTTAAAAGAAAATGATGCCAAGAAGAAAACAAAAACAATCAAAAGTAATCATGTCATCTGTGGTGTCTTCACAAGGATGTACAACATTCTGAACACAGTTCCAAGAATGTGGGTAGGTATATGTTGCTTTGTCATCACTGTAGGTTTGTGTTCAACCATCTAAGTCTGGGATCTAATTTGGGATTGCTCAATTGATTATGAATGCCCTGAAGATGACAACAGCTATTCTAGCCTCTCCTTGCTGATCTATAGACCTCTTTGAGGAATGTTATATTGATGACCAGAAGAATGCACAAGGCCTCTTTGTCCATGTGGCATAAAATGTGATGTCTCTTTGAAAAAAGTAGGAGACATGCTTGTCCAGAAAAGATAAAGATGCTAGTATGGAGATCCCACAAAATGAGAAAGGACTGTCTGAAATTCAGTTGGCCAGAGGTTGAGTTGGAAGATCTAACTAATGGGATCATTAGTCAGAAAGTCTGTGTGTGAGAAACCCACGGACAACGTAGGCAGTACTGAAGGCCTCATATTCAGACCCTGAATGCCCCAAATGCTAGTAAGAGATGTACAGCTAGGGAATCAGTGAGTCAGAGGAGAGAGGTCTGAGTCTTGCTATAGGGTATGGGGAAGAAATAAGGTCCCAATAGCCACAGAGAAAATATAGACTTGCAGGGGCAGAGGAGAATATTTGGGGACGATTGGGAGGAAATAGAAGAAATCTGTGACCCCTTTATAGAGGTAAACTACCATCTTTGGTTTGGGGTAGAGTTGGAAATTTTCATATTCTTTCCTTGACAGGAGATCAATGTCCCAGCCCACCTTATAAAGTCGAGCACAATTATAGCTACTGACTTTTCAGCTTCCAGTTCCTCACCAGAAACTAGAGCATCTATCCACTGTAGTGAATGTGGTTCCACATCAGGCAAGAATCTGAGTATTCATCAAAAACACTGGATGACAGTCCCATGCTGGTTCACCTTCTCAAGCATATGTTCAGCTGCTAGGTCTAGCTATGAATGATGGGGACATATCATTTTACTCTCTGCCTTGATGCAGTAAGCTTCTGTTCTGGGCTGTACTTGCTATGTTTGGGCTCTGGTACTTTATGCCTGAGTGGTTTGGTGTTCCCTTTGGGTGAATTGAAATATTCTAGGACCTAAAGTTTAGGTGGGGACTGTCTGATGTCTCTGCATTAGAGGAGGGCAATATGACCTCACTGGTCTGAAAGCCATCTTTGAAGACTACTTGGGCAAAAGGAGATCTGAGCCCCCTGGTAAATCAAAGCAGTAAATTGGAATCTCTTTGTTCTCAATGAAGGATCTRAGGTATATTTACATAGACCTAGTAAATCCACTCCCAGAGAGGCATATTTAGAAGGTCTGAGAATGCTTTGGCATTGGTAGACTGTGGCTGTCTATTAGAACATGCAGGTCTGAGATAATTTTGGTCACAAGAGGAATAGTTAAGGTATACTCGGAGAGAGAGAATGGTATAACAAAATCAACTTCAGTAAAAGAGGGTACTCTCAGGCTTCTTTGGGTAGGTGGAAGCATATCCAATTTGTCTGTGTGCAGAAGAGAATTTTCTGCTGCCTTTCTGTGGAAAGATGAAAGTGGGTGATAAGATCCTCTGAAGTAGAAGTATGAGATAGGAGATCTCAGGATTGTATGGAATAATTTCAGCCTCTCTTGGCCATATGTTTGCATCCCTATGAGCAGTTATTGAAGGTTGATTGATATGTTGAGAATTATAGAAAGTTCTGGGTACTTACTCCTTCATCAACTCAAAACTTGAAATCACAATATAGAATATAGATTTTCTGAGTGCCTGTTGCAGACATGAAAGCAGTCTTAAAAGTCTTCTAGGAAGTTGCAATGTAGAAGTATCTCGCTCAGAGTCTTCTTCAAATGTATGTCCATCTACACATTCCTCTGAATGTAGGAAAGGAGGTCTCACTGTTTAAGGGACCAGAATGAAGACAGTAGACTGATTTGCCCTCATGTTGCTACTCTTGTATCTGAGACCTCAGTCCAGAATGCTCTGGGATCTCTTAGGTCTGAATAGTGCTTCCCAGGCCACTAAAACCAGAAGTTGTAGGTAGGAAATCCACTGGGAAGGTGATGAATCTGTGGGATTTCCTTGATCACACAGGCCAGGTCTGGAGCAATCTTGGTTGTGAATGTCTAAATCTTACTGTGTAAGATGGGGGAGGAACTTGGGCAGCTTTGCACAGAGGTAGGACTGTTGTGCCCTTCACCAAAGAGGTAATGTGCCAGACTTCATGGAAAAAAAGATGTTGAAACCTACTGGTCATAAGTGGGATTTCTGAGAAATTTTGTGCAATGGTAAAATTCTATACCTATTGGTCAGAGGGGTAACATTTTGCTGTTTGTAATAAAATAAGAAAGATCATTTTCCACTGAACAAAATGTAAATACCTGTGGAGCAAAGGAAGTTCCAGTACTGGTTGATCAGATTCCAATTCTTTTTCAGTATTTAGAATATCCATATATTTTGTGGGCTGTGTAAAATGTCAGACAACAAGCATTGCATTATTCCAACAGGTTGGAGAGTTGTCTTTGGTCAAAGAAGCTTTTGGGCAAATAAGTCCAATGTCCCCTTTGGTAATGTATATATACTAAGTATATATACATTTGGTAATTGGTATATATACTAGGAAGAAGTTTGGAATGAATCCTAGATAGTTGGGAATATAGCAGGCACACCAAGTCAATAGAGCAATCTCTATTGACACATTAAAAGAAATGGTAGGCCTGATTCCCCTTGGGCAAAAGAAGATAATTCAGGCCAACTTGTGCATTAGGCTTCGTTGCCCCCTAGACAGGGAAGCAAAACTAAATCTTATGAGTAGAAGTATCTGAGGCTCCCATAGGCAGGGAGAGAGGCACTGAAGCCCCTCTATGAAAGGAAGACACATACCTCTTGGACAGAGGGTATCCATGTAAGAACCTCTTGAACAAAGTAGTAGTTCTGATGTCCCTTTCAGATGAGGTTTTAGATGTGAGACACAGTTAAGTGGAAGGTTTGAGGGCTCCTTCTTCACAAAGAAAATTGTTGGAATCTTTCTTGGTCAGAAACAGCAATTTTTTGAGGAACTTTTTGATTGGAAGTAGAGTCTGTGGCTTAATCTTAAGCCCTGTCACAGGTCCTATCAGTCATACAAGTTAGATATTGGACCTTCTTGTTTACAGAGTGTGCATTTGATATACAATGAATAGAAGTTGATGGCCTAAAGCAATGATGTTCAGGAGTAAAAGATTAAAGTAGACTTAGGGTCTGCTTAAAGTCCCTAACCACTTTAAGGATAAGAGTGTTCTAGATTATCTTGTGCAGTAGAGCAAGAACTTCATCACAGTTTGGAAGATTCACAGCTTCAGTCACACCATGGTAGGTCTGATATCAATCTAAGAATTATTAATCAGTCATGATTGTCAATCTCTATGTCCTTTTGAAGCTTATCAACAACGTGGTTGTATTCATGAAGGATGGTACCTCTATATTTTGGTGATCAGAATTAACAACAGATAATCTAAGTTTCAGGGTCTGTCAACTCAGAGACAATTAAATGTAGTCTCTTTGGTCACACATGTGTTTTCTTAGAAAGGATAGAAGGAAATTATCAAAGGCTCACAATTAGAGGGCTGTGTTTGAGGCCAATAAATATGTGAAGAATGCACCGAGGACCCTTTAATCTTGGTCCTCTTGGAGAAAATGAAAATGCTAAGTAAAATCTAATCATTTTTATCATTCTTATGACTCACATTGGACAGTGGGGAAAGTTTTAGGGAATTATTCGTAAGAGCAGAAAGACCTTAATGGCACCTATCCTAATGGAAGTTCTGAGGACCCTTCTTTGAAAAGGGATTGTGGGAAATTTCTGGAGAATATGTGCAGTTTGAGGAGCCCATATTCATAACTGCAACTTCTGAGGTCAGTATGAAATGCTTTGCTTAGAAAAAAGTGTCTGGCCATGTTTAACCCAATAGCAAGTTCCAATCACTGCACAGAAGGAAAAGACCTAGCTTACCTTGGGTACAACAGTATGGTATGGTACCCTTTGCTTGCAATGTTTTTTCACAGCTTCCACTATTCATATATTATATATACTGTTGGGAAGAGTTTAAGAAGCACTCAGCATGTTCTTTCAACAGGAATTGTGGTTATTTGAACTTTGATGCTTCCTCAAAATTATATTGGTTTGTGCATATTAATGAAAGAGAGACAGAAACATATTTCTGAGAACGACCTTCTAGGCAGATGGCATAAGTGTTAGTTTTAGCTTTATACATTCTTTCCCCTGATCTATACAAAGAATCTTGTGAGGCTCCACTGTGAAGCTGCAATTGTGTTTGCCTGGCATTACTGTTCAGGGGATGGGGGTTGCACTAAAGTAATATGAATTAAAATTAAAGTGTACTATGCCCTTGGAAGGAATTCATTCCATAGCCAAAGGAAGCTCCTAAGATTAATAGTGAAGAAATAAGACACTCTTGGCCATAGCAGTCAAATCTGAGGTTTCATTCATTATTGTGGCATAGGCCAGACACCCTTAGTAAGAAATGGGGTGTCTATAGTCCTTCTGGTTGAAGGAGGAAATCATAGTTCCCTTTTGCACTACACTGAACTCAATGTGATTAGTTGAGATTCTCACTTTTACAGAGGGAATGGCATAAGGCTTACTAGGTCTGGGGCCTCTTTAGTCAGAAGGGAAATGACTTAGTCCTACTTTCAAAGAAACAGAAACTTAGGGGGGTCTTTCTACGAAATGAGTACTTGAGACCACCTTGAGCAAATTGGGAAGGTCTGCAGTAGGCAGAGTCCTAGAAGAGAGGTGCGGCGTTCTCTTCAGTGAAGTAAAGGGACTGAGGTAACTTGGAAAAAAAGGAAGCATGTTGCTCCTTAGAATAAAGAGAAAATTCTGAGACTTGGTTGTGCAAAGGTATGGGCTAGAAAACTGTTGGAGAGTAAGTGCCATGTAACATTCTGTTAAACATGAAAACCCCTGTTACCTTGTTCAGAGAAGGAAGATACCAACACTTCTCTTCAGCTTCCAAATTTTCTTTAGTGTGCAGCAGTTCCACATCTTGATTTCAACCACCCAAGCATTGTTGGCAGTTCCTGATTAGGTTGCCTCCTTCAGTTTGTCTTAATATGTCCATACATGAGCAGCAGCAATGGGTCCACTTGATTTCTAGAGATTAGATTGAAGAGCATAATATAGGATCCAGTCAATAACTCTATACTTAGGACCTGGGTCAAACAACGTATTTTCCTAAACACCATGGAAAAAAGCGAAAGGCTTGAATTTCATTTTGAATATGTACCTTAGAGGTAGTTCATAGATATAAGGGAATTCTTGCAGATACAAGTCATGACAAATTATTATTCAAAAGAATGTCTAATCTCACCTTGAGAATACAGGAATGTGTTTCCTTTGGTCCAAGTCAGTGGTTCATATTCCCCACTTTCTTAATGAAGGTTCAGACTGAGCCATAGCCTCACCCAATGTAGATCTCATGGGCACAATAAAAAAGGACTATATGAGGTATCTTGGTAACCATGGGAGTTCTGAGAACCTTTTCTTAGAATGAGTTCTTTTTTGTTTGTTTGTTTTTGTGTTTTTTGTTTTTGTTTTTGTTTTTTTTCGAGACAGGGTTTTTCTGTGTAGCCCTCGCTATCCTGGAACTCACTCTGTACATCAGGCTGACCTCGAACTCAGAAATCCACTTGCCTCTGCCTCCCAAGTACTGGGATTAAAGGCATATGCCACCACCGCCTGGCGAGAATGAGAAGTTCTGAGACTACCTTTGACAAAGGAGAAACCCTGAATGTCTTGGTTCACACATAATATTTTGCAGGAAAGAAATATCTGTTTCACCGATGGTCAAAAGTGGAAAGTCCCTGCATACACTGGCTATTGAAGGAAGGATCTGGCTCTGCTTCACTAGCTTCTAACTATTTTCCACAAATACATGTTTCTTGTGTGAAATTTTTGAGAGTCTAGGCAAGGTTACAACAAAGTTCCAACAGGAGAAGTGGTTAAGCAAGCACTGATGTTTCCTCAAGTCTGTGTTCAACTGCACACATCTGTGAATAAAAGATAAGAATGGTGTATTTTGATGATCAACGTTGAGGCAGATGGCATGAGAGTTGATTTCAGCTTTCTATTTTCTGTCCTATTATCCAAAGGCAAAGAAATGTGAGGTACCATTGTTAGAATATATGTTGTATGGATATCTTAGAGGGGTTAGCTTTAAAGCAATATTTGTTTTTTATTCATTTTCTTATCACAGTTTTCTTTTTTTTTTAATTTTCTATATTCTTTGTTTACATTCCAAAGGCTTTCCCCTTTCCCAGTTCCCCCCTCACCATATGTCCCATAAGTGCTCTTCCCTCTGCCCATTCCCCAATCACCCTGCCCCCAAGCATTTCTCTGTTCTGATACACTCCTACAAAACTGGATCCAGTCTTTTTGGGACCAGGGTCCTCTCCTTCTTTCTTCATGGGAAACTTTTGATTTGCTTATTGTACCTTGAATATTCTGAGCTTCTGGGCACATTTATAACCACTTATCAGTGATTGCATTTCATGTGTATTCTTTTGTGTTTGGGTTAGCTCACTTAGGATGATATTTTCTAGATCCAACCATTTGGCTACAAATTGTATGAATTCATTATTTTTAATTGCTGAGTAGTATTCCATTGTATAAATACACCTCATTTTCTGTATCTATTCCTCCTTTGAGGGACATCTGGGCTCGTTCCAACTTATGGCAATTATAAATAAGGCTGCTATGAATATATGTGTCTATATTGCATGCAGGGGAATCCTCTGGGTATATGCCCAGGAGTGGTATGGCAGGGTCCTCTGGACATGTCAGACCCAATTTTCTGAGGAACCACCAGACTGATTTTGAAAGCAGTTGTACCATCTTGCAATCCCAACAAAAGTGGAGGAGTGTTCCTCTTTCTCCACATCCTCACCAGCACCTGTTGTCTCTTGAGTTTTTAATCTTAGCCATTCTGACTGGTGTGAGGTGGAATCTCAGGGTTGTTTTGATTTGCATTTCCCTAATGACTAATGATGTTGAACATCTCTT
>BDUI01022234.1:25624-37219 GCA_002335545.1 Apodemus speciosus
ACTACTCATCAGCTAAGGCTAGATGCTGATAATGAACCTGTATAGGTTTAGATTGAATGTGATCAATCTATTGTTTCAGAAAGTTCATCAGCTTATTGAATAAAACTGGACCAAGGGACAATAGGATGATCAGACCTAACAATGGCCTAAGCAGAGAAGGTAGAAGGGTASTYAGCCATGGGGAAGTGCTGAACCAAGTCCAAAACCATCCTGCATCCCTTTCTCTCAACTTCTTATGAACCTCTAACTCTTCACATACTTAGGCTAGAKAATCTTCTATGACTCCAGTATGATCAGCATAAAAACAACATTCTTCCTTTAGGGCAGCACATAAACCTCCTTGTTGCAAAAATAATAAATCTAAACCCCTCCTATTTTGAAGAACTACCTCAGATATGGATGTTATAGAATTTCTCATAAGAGACAACTACTTCTAAGTTCTCTAAATCTTCATCTAAGGCTATTCAAAGCTCATTATAATGTTTGTTTTGCAAAACAAGTGAGGAAATACCAGTGCCAGTTCCAATGACTCCCAACCCTAGCAATACAGCCATACTCACAGCAGTGACAGGTTCTCTGGTCCTTCTAATAATGGAAACGGTGTCACAGAGTTTCCAGGCATCTAAAAAGGCCTGAACAGTAAAACCAATGACACGTGGAACAAGTTTCACTAGAACACAAAAATCATAGTTTTCAAAAAATACAAAGAAATAGGGAGTAATGCTGCTGTTGCAAGTCCACCACAAAATTTCTGGTGGCACCAAATAGTCAGCATTGAACACCCTATGGATGGCAAAAAATTGACCATAATCTCTGGGTAACTGACCAACGCATAAACCAGTCCCCACCATAGACAAAAAGGTAACTCTTTCATGAGACTGACTCCAATGACAAGCAGCCTGATCAGAAGCTGGCTTAATAGTTCCATTAGAGGTTATGGCTTCATAAAATGGGGGATTGGAGGAAAGGCAGAGACAACTTTAGTAAAGTTAGGTTGAGAAAAATTCAATGCTGAAAAGGATCCACTGACAAGTTTAAATGATTCCTAATGGGAAGAGGCCAAGGGTGCCTGAGGGGGCATGGAGTAGGGTGACTAAAAGAAAATGGATTTGAAGTAAAGCAATCTGGGTACAGTAAAGGTGTAACTAGAAGTTCATTTGGACCAAAGCCCTGCATAGGTGAAACAGCCTTCTTGACCTGTCTAATACTGAAATTATTACCAGCATCATAACCTCCTGATCAAATACCCCACATAAAGCGCCCTGAACAATTAACCCTCTTACAGTGAATGAAATTCCTAAAAGGTGGGATAGACAGTGTTGCTTCCTTTAAAATAGAGATTATCCATGAACACATAGCACTTACATCTCATAGAGATACCAGAAACTTATTACATGGTAATCAAATCTCCACTCTTAGCCTTCCAGTAGATGTGCCCAGAAGTTTCACAACCCAAAATGCACAATAAAAAGAATCACTAGAACCACAAGATTTTTCGTCAGAATCATGAGCAGGACATATGTAAAATTGTCCATGGGGTGACTGAGTCCAAGTGACACAGCTAAACAAGTCCTTCCCTGAGAGGGTGATTTCCGGAAACCAGGTTCCAGGAGTTGTTGTTCTTGTCACTGATGTAAGTTTTCTTACCTTTCCATCTTCTTCAATGCATGTCAGCTCCATTGGTTCATGCAGTGCAGGTACGTGGGCAGCCTCCACATTCATCTTGATCAAGACCTTCAACATGATGCTCCTAATTTGAAACTAATAAAAAAGTACTATCTCAGGGACTTAGCATTGGATCAATCATTAATTTGTTTCACCAATATTTCTGGTATCCATTTTACAGAGTTAGCTTGATGATCAAAAATAAAAGCAGATCCTTGATCCATATGAGAACAGGGGAGGGTTAATTCCAAACTCCAGACAGTAGGTTCTTCCACATGACCTTTGTATAGATGGATTTGGAATCTGCATGCCAAAAATGATCAGCTGTATATTTATCATTCTTGTCCACATTTAAAATATTTAAAATGAAAAGAGAATGGTGAAGTATGTTTTGAGGTCTTCTTCGTGGTTACCATCCCATCACCATTTTAATTTAATTAAAAGACACTTTAGAATGTCATTGGCTCTTTCCACAATAACTTGACCTTGTAGGTTATAGAGTATGCCTGCTTTTAAAGTGATCTGTAATTTAATACAAAAGCTTTTTTAAACTATGAGAGCTTTAAGCATGTGCATTATCAGTTTTAATATAAGAACATAGACTTATGGTAAAAAAATAAGATATGTGAAATAATATTATTCCCAGCCTCTCCTATATGTAGGGAGGCTAAAACAAATCCACTAAAAGTATCTACACAGATATGAAGAAGTTTTAACTCTCTAAATTCAGGAACATGAGTAACACCCATTTGCCATAAAGCATTGGGTATCAGTCCTTGAGGGTTAAATCTCAAAGGAGGGACAGGTAAAAATTTAGCACAATTTGTGCATTGTTTAACAGTTTATCGACTATGAACTCACGTCAACCAAAATCGAAGCTGTAATGCTCTAGAATTTACATGATGTAATTGTTGAGCCTCTTGTGCTTCCTGTAATTTAAAAAGGAAAGTATTTCTAGTGGAAGAATCAGCTTTAGCATTGCCAAGAGATAAGGCACCTGGGAGATTAGTGTGGTCTCTAAAATGTCCCAAGAAAAAGTTTTTGGGACGTGCTCTAATAGCATCCACACACTGCAAAAAATATAGGAGCAGTTGGGTTAGCAGAATTGAAATTGCCCAAAGTCTCCAAAAAAGAAGAATGAACTACAAAATCAGAATCAGAATATATATTAACAGTGGTAAAATCAAACTGTTTCAAAACCTCCAACACTGCATAGAGCTCAGTTATTTGTGTAGAAGATGTAGGAACATCTATACAGTATTATCTTTGTAATGATATACAGCTTTGCCATTAGCAGAGCCATCTGTAAATATTGTCAAAGCATTTTCCAAAGAAGAGAAAAGGAAGTGATATGAGGAAATAAAAAGGAATGCTCATTAGCAAATTGAATTAATTTATTTGGAGTGTAATGATTATCAATATCACCATCAAAACTGATACAAGATAACCATTGCTGATCATTAACTATATGTCATTGTACTTGTTCTCTATTAAATGATACAATGGGTTTTGCTGGTTCTTTGCCAAAGTATTTTACATTCTCAGTTCTGCCCATAATAATAAGGTCAGGAACTAATAAATAATAGGAATAAATAACTCTTCTGGTGAGGAAGGTAGATGAAGCCATAGCAAAGATCCTTCCTGCCCTAAGAGTCCTGTGGGGAAGATTTCTGTCTTGCAAATAATTAATATGATGGGAAAGTCATAATTAACATATATGACTGTTGATTTGAATCACTTGATTTACTAATTCTAAAGCCTACTTAGTTTTTCTAGCAAGGGTCCTAACAGATAAAGGATCAGAATCACCTTTTAAAATGTCAAATAAAGTCTGTAACTGTCCTGTAGATGATTTTAAGTAAGGTCTCAACAAATTAATGTCCCCTAATAACTTTTGAAAGTCATTAAGAGTATGTAAATGCTCAGTTCTAATCTTAATTTTAAGAGAACATATATCTTGAGGAAAAAGTTGAAAACATAAATATGAATAAGGATATTGTAACTGAATGTTTTCTTGAGCAATTATTAACCCAAATTTGGTTAAATGAAACTTCAGGTCCTTAAGACGTGTGTAGATGATGATAAGTAGGATGAGCTAGCAATATGTCATCCATATAATGAATTATATATGCATCTATCCATTTTTCAAAAAACTGGTTGAATAGCAGCAGCAACATATTTTTAACAGAGTGTAGGACTGTTAGCTATTTCTTGAGGCAATTCTTTCCTTTGAAATCTATGCATAGGTTCTTTAAAATTTATAGTAGGTAAAGAAAAGGCAAATCTCTTCTTATCTTCTTCAACAAGAGGAACAATTAAGAAAAAACTTAAATCTATAATAAATTTCTGAAAAATTTTGGGAATTGCAGCAGGTGTGGGTAATACTAGCTGCAAAGTACCCATGAGAATCATGGTGCTAATAACAGCTCAAAGATACTGAAGCAATCTCCATTTTCAGAATTCTTCTTAATGACAAAAATTGGTGTATTCCTGGGGGAGTTATTGACTTTAATATAACAGATGCCAATTGTTCCTGCAATAGCATATGAGCTACTTCTAGTTTTTCTTTAGTTAGGAGCCACTGATCATTCTACACTGCATAGTCAGTTTTTTATGTTATAGGATCAACATGGAATAAAGGAGTGTCAGTGGCTCATGGAATAAATATCCAAGTTCTTTTTTATCAATTGACCTGAGGGAAAAATAGGCTCACTAATCCATTTCTGGTCCTTGCCATGTCCTTTTTTTAGGAACAAATTCTGTTTTAAGCATCTGAGCAGCAACTACATCATTGGGATAATTCATAATAATACCCAATTGAAATATAAGATCTCTTCCCCAAAGATTAATGGGCAGTCCATCTAGTACATATGGTTGAATGGATCCCTGATTTCCCTCAGAATCCCTCCATACTAGTAACTCTGCACTATGACGACGATTTTGACTTTGACCAATACCTATAAAGTTAGTAAAAGTTGGTGTTAAAGGACAAGAAGTGGGCCATTCAGATCCCTTCATTACTGTAACATCAGCTCCAGTGTCAATGAGCCCATAAAATCTTTTTCCACTAATCCAGATATTTAACAGAGGCTTTTACAATCCAATTTGAGTAACCCAATAAATATCTGAGGATCCAAATCCTCCACAGTCTCAAGTTGGTTAACATTCTTATGTTCTGAGTATAGCAAAGGCAACAGTAATAACTGTGCAACCCAATGACCAGCATTAACAGTTATTATGTCTTTAGTAGCAGTGGCCATAATTTTAATTTCCCATTTATAGTTTTGGTCAATGATTCCAGGAAACACCTTCAATCCATTCATGGTGAAGCTACTTCTTTCTAAGATAAGACCAAAAATGCCTTCTTTTAAAAGGCCAAAGATGCCTGTAGACAAAGTCAGAGGTCCCATTTCTNATCCTTAAGACTAACTTCCAATTCTTTTAATCAGAGGAAATATTTTGTTTTGATTTCTTTTTCTCAACTTCCCTTCAATTTTCCACAGACTTAGACTGGCTCTTCATGACTTCATCTTCACTATCTAAACTAATTAAAACTGAATCTTTTTTTTTTTTGAGTCAGAAATTGACTTCGTTTTCTATAATAATTTGTGACCCTCTGTTGCAGCTTCATAGACTGAAACAGATGCAATTTTCAAAAATTCACTAATTAATCTCCAATAGGAAAAGGCTTACACAGGGACTTTATCATGTCCCTTAATTTTATCATCTTGAAAACATCTTCTACTTGCTTCCAGTGTTTTGGATCATTCATACCTTTATCTGTAAACCAAGGAAATATTTCCTAACAAAATAAAAAAAAAAAAAAAAAAAAAAAAAAACTTAATTCCTTTATTTAAACCTTTAATCCATGCATCTGAAGTTTCCTTTAATTTTTGACTATCCCATGAACACTACCTGACTTATTTATGTCTTGCCCATGATTTATTTAAAAAAAAAGAAATAAAAAAAGAAATTTCCAGGTTAGCAATTACTTCACTTACTTTCATGTTAGTTCGCATGGCCTTGCTTTCTTGGAAGTCCTTCATGCAATCCAATGTACTACAGGTCCCTTGTTCAGGCACCAAGTGAATCAGTCCACAGATTCTTGAAGAGGTTCCTGAGGGGTGGAGGGATGATCTAGGGACAAGAGTTTCAAGAAATGGAGACAAGAAATGATTCTGATCTTGTCTCAATTAATGCAGGTTCACATAGCCATTATATGCTACAGCATTTGGCAGCAAAAAAATAAAACAGGATGTGGTAAGCAACCAACAAAAATAAACAACCTGACCTTCACAGAGAATTCAACATAAAGTATATGTTAGCACACTGTGTCTCATCAAGAGCTCAGGGTACAGTCAGCAGCAAGAGTTCCAGACTGACCAGACAACTTCCTGTAATTAATGTCCTAACATTAACCCCACTCAGGCCTGAGAAAGACATATCTGACCCCAGTGGTCTCCTAGAGTGAGTCATTGGCCAGTACTTCCTTGTACTGGATAGCCACCAAGATACAGGTATCTAAAGAATATGGGTGAAAGATATTTTTTTCTTTTTTTCTTTTCTATATTCTTTGTTTACATTTTCATTTTGTACTTAAAAAAAGTCTTATGTAAATGGTAGTTATTTTCAAAGTCTTACATGGATGATCTGAAATTTCAAGGGTTTTCTTCATAAGGGTACATTCTTTTTCTCTATCCCCTTAATCATTAATTTATTCAACAAACATTAATTTAGTACATGTAATAATATAGGTGCTATGTTGAAAATTGGAACAAAAACAAGAATCACAGGTGGTTTTATATTCAAAAAAATCACAATAGTCTCTGTAGTTGTGACAGGGTTGCACAATACACTCAAATTTTAGAAACTTATAAGTAAATTTTAGAAACTTACAGTAGCAAGCAGATACTGCAAGCTGATTCCTGGAAGAGAAGCTGAGTAATAGATGGGGAGGCAGAGAAAAGAACTATGGCCAGGACGACAGTTTGCCGATGGAGGCCAAAGTTTAATGGAGGTCAGACCATTTAACAGTTTGGGCAAGCTTGTCCTCCCAGACTGAGGGTGAGTTCTGGGGAACTGGTCTGTTTATTCGTTGGGTATTGGGTCCACTGTTCAGGCAGCTGGGAGGGTCACCTGCATAATTCAGGACTTTGTAGACCTGGAGGAACAATGAACTTCACCTTTACTCTAAGCACTCTACCCTACGCGAAACAGGATCCTGAATAGCACAGGAATCCCTGCTAAACAAAGGCTTGGAGAAGATGTTCACCTTTATCAATGTTGAGTTCTTACCAAGTGGCATGACACCCCAATATGGCTCTGTACATTTCTTCCCATTTTATTAGTTTAAAAATGAGGAGGTAGCAAACAAGTAGATAAACAACCGTCAATAGATGGTGGATCTTAACCAGGAAGGGGAAAGAGTAACCTTAATTTTTCTTAAATATTATGTGACGTCTTTTGCAGAGGAAGGGTAATAGGCTCCCTTATTATTTTATTATTTTAAGGACAGCCTCTCTACGTCATCCCTTATGCAATCAGGTGTGTTTCCAGGGAACTCAGAGCCAGAAAATATCCTTCCCTTTTGATGTTTTGTCTCGTACCTCTCACTGGTACCAATGTCCACTCACAAGCAGACAGACATAGATCTGAGTTCCATGTGGCTCCAAAAGCAGATACACTTTTTATAAGTTTTGAAGCCAGGGTGTCTGCAAGTGTCTTTAACAGAAACTCCATCTTTCAGTCCAGGTGAACTTGAGTGAACACAAGCAGAGTCTTAACAGACACAGTCAATAGTTAAAGGTAGAACAGGATTAACTTGTCTATAGATGTCCCCAAGGTATCCAATTCAGTTGAAAATTAGCAAACTAAAAGACACAAATCCTGGCCTCTGGGGTGGGGGAGTTAGCTTTGTGAATCAAGAGACAAGCTGTAACTTTTCAGGACAAATGGAGACTAGAGTTTAAATTAAATCAGCTGGCTGAAGATGATTGTTAGCCATCTTCATCATTGGAATCTCCAATATTGGATTTATTTCTAGACAAGTCTATGATTGAGTCAGCTGACGACATTAAATGAAAGAGTAGAGTCATTGTAATAACTCTTTATATTAATTTTTCTATGCTAGTTTAACAGTCTCTATGTTCAGTCCCACAAAGTCTAAAAGCTTTATGCAAGGCAATTTATCTAATCTAGGACATTTGACAATTAAATTAAGTCAAGAACATATATCCAATATAGCTCTTATGTTACCATTGTCTGGGCACTCAGCAAGCCCACAGTCAGCATATCTTCAGCATGCCACACCAATCACTCTGGCAGAATGCTTCTGGACCATTCTGTGGAAAAAAGATAAACACTCCTTCTTCGCCAAAATTACATACCTGATCAGGATCATGCCATATGTCAATAAATGAATTCTTCCATCTTACCTAGATATCAGTATGCCTAGTTATAGGAGGATACTATAAACACTCAGCAAGGAGTTCCTTGGCATCCAAATTTTAAAATTTTCTAAAAAATATAAGCATAATTTAAATAATATGCAATAATATGTCTCTAAGGCTAGATCCACACCCACTGATCTGGCATGGCTGCAGCCTCCAGACAGGAATTACTGTGTGTAACAGGCCCATAATAGCCACAGCTACATCACTCTTAAAATCGTTCAAAATTACAAAACGTACCAAGAATTTTGATCCTTCGACTAGAGTGCAAACTGCAGCCAATGGCACATTGGTAATATTTATTGTAACACTTAAATTTCTCTTGCAATATTAGAGTATAACTACAACTTTGGAGAGTAAAATTTGATTTTAAATAATCTATTTTCTTTAAAATCAATGGCAAACATTATTTTTACAGCACAAGATTTGTCTGCCAGTTTTTATGTTCAAATGTATGACAGTATAACTAATTGAAGAGACATTATTTTAAATCTTATTCCTTATAAGTATAATTTCTAGGTTAATATTCACACAAAACACCATGCCAATTAGAAACATCTTAGAGGCCTGTATTTTAGAATGTAACATGCCACATGTTTCTGTTCAAGATGGCTATAACCCTGAGCCATCAGTTTTAAACTAATCTTTTCTTAATAGCATTATACCTTTTTAAATCATAACTCATAATTTATAGCTCTATAGTCAAGATATGTAAAACCTTATACCATTAAGACCAATTAGAAATAAGAATAGAGCAATTATATGAATTTCATAAGTTAAACAAAAGATTTCCGAAAACTGGAGGCTGCTGGCCCTTTAAGAAGTCGTTTTTCCTCCAGTCATGCTTGACTCTCAGTTGAGCATGCAGCATGGACTCTCAGTTGAGCATGCAGCATGGACTCTCAGTTGAGCATGCAGCATGGACTCTCAGTTGAGCATGCAGCATGGNCAGTTGAGCATGCAGCATGGACTCTCAGTTGAGCATGCAGCATGGACTCTCAGTTGAGCATGCAGCATGGACTCTCAGTTGAGCATGCAGCATGGCTTTAAATCAACCCCTGCTGTATGAACTGCGGCCAGATCAAGAGACCACCAGCAGATGAAATCCTTACCAATTTTTCTTTTTAACATGAAACAAATAAACACTTGCTCAAATAAAGACATGAAGAGGACATAAATGTATGCATAGATATACATTGTGCACAGGAGACAAAAAAAAAAAAAACCAAAAAACAAACAAACAAACAAACAAAAAAAAACCAAAGATACACAGAAAGGGAAACACACTTGTTATGCAATTACATATATTTTCCTTCTCTCTTTCTCTCTCATTTTTCAAGCTTTCCTAAAGCAGGTCTTAGATGCTGTGGACATATGCCTATTTTTAAACCATTTTCTTTTTCAACTAAATCAGCTCTTAAAAGCTGTGGACAAGTGCCTAGAAAGTTCCTGCCTGACTCTAAGTGAGTAGTTCAGCATTGGGTAGACACTGCCTCACTTAGTCTGTATCCTTCAGTATGTATAGTTGCTCACCATGCAGGATACCGTCTTTTTCTGTTGTCTTTGAAGCTTCGCGAAGACAGGGTCACCTCAGGAGATCTTCTCTAATCTAGTCCCACGTGGGCACCATTCTGTAGCTGCCAGCAGCTACTGTGAACTGCTTCCTGAAAGAGAAGCTGAGGGATAGATGGGGAATCCGTGAAAAGAACCAGGGCCTGGAGAAGAGTTTACCAATTGAGGCCAAAGTTTAATGGAGGTCAGATCATTTAACTGTTTGATCTAGCCCCCTCCTACCAGACTTGGGGTGAGTTCTAGGAAACTGTTTTGGCTGTTCATTGGGCGTTGGTTTCACTGTTCAGGCAGCTGGGTGGGTCACCTGCTTAATTCAGGAATTAGTAGACCTGGAAGAAATGTGAACTTCACCTTCACTCTGAGCACTCCACTCTAGGTGAAACAGGATCCTGAATAGCACAGGAATCCCTGCTCAACAAAGGCTGGGAGAAGAAGTTCACCTTTATCAATGTCGAGATGCTACCAAGTGGCATGACACTCCAATATGTCTCTGTACAGCTGAACATTGATTTCTAGTGCTTTGTGTCTGTGATATAACGAAGTGGAATACTTCAGACTGCCTCAAATCTAAGGATAGATTCTTCCTTTTCTCATCTTCCTTCAGTTGGCAGCTTCCAGAGCAGCCTTCCTCCTGAGAGCTATAGGAACCCTGGTGCTTCTTAAATTTCGGAAAGGAGATTTCATACTCTAATGATCATCTGTGGTCTCTGTCCATCATCCTTCACAGTCAGCAGCATGGACACCCAGGATATGAGTACCCTTAGTTCACAGGAGTCTGAGCAATTGAGGTGACACACAAAAGTCTGAGAGCAATGACACRGGTACATTTTTCTATTATGGGAAAACCCTAAGGTCTGTAGACTCAATGAAATATACTATATGGGAAGAGGGTAGAGGAGTGTTGCTGGAAGGAGAATTACAATGTGTCACAGTGATTAAACAAATAGCCTCATAATAGATGATTTAAGGAGAAGCTTATGGATGTGACTTTGAGAAAATTCAGGAGTCATGTTTGAGGAGGTTTTCCAATGATAAAATGACTGCTAAACAAACATAAGGAGCTAAGTTCAGATACCCTTTACCCAGATAAAACTTGAGCATTGCAGCACAGTCTTGTGACCATTGACTTGGGGAGTGGAGGTAAAAATGTCAAATCGGCAAGGTCTAGGTTCACAGAGATACTCTATTTTTAAAAAGTAAATGACTAACTAACTAAGTAAGTAATAAAATAGATAAATAAATAGATAAGTAAATAAATTGGCTTGATACTGAGAGACTCACTGTTACTTATGACTCCAAATTCAGGGGATATAGTTTCTTCTTCTGGCTTCTTTGGGCATATATAACTCCCAACACTCACATACAAACACACACACACAGACACACAAAAACACAAGTAGAATGACATATCCACTGTTAAATTATCTTTAAGTGTTCTCTACGTACTACTTAAATCAAACTACTATATCAAATTTGCCATGGTTGGGTCCACAATTACTTTTTATGTACTTTGCCTCTAAAAGTAATGAAGAAACCTAGAAATAAAGGATTTGTGGAAACTTAATTTAAGTTAATATAACCAATACCACGCCATTGGAATGAGATTGAAAAACAGCCTAATTTTATTTTTTATTGGATATATTATTTATTTGCATTTCATTTCCCTTTTCCTGGTTCCCCAACCCCAAATGTCCCACACGCCCTCTTCCCTCCCCCTGTTCCCCCATCTGCCCCTTCCCAATTCCCTGTTCTGGTATTCCCCTATCCTGATGCATTGTGTCTTCCCAGAACCAGGGTCCACTCTATCATTCTTTTAGGACAACAATTGGTATGTGGATTGTGTCTTTGGGGTTCCAAGATTCTAGGCTAATATCCAATTATCAGTGAGTGCATACCATGGGTATTCTTA
>BDUI01022235.1:8528-20877 GCA_002335545.1 Apodemus speciosus
ACACACACACACACACACACACACACATTATTTGGGGTCTTCGAGCCGCCCAGCGGGACCTGAGCTAGCTGCTGCCCAGACAGCCCTCTGATTCACGCTTGGTGTTATCCCAGGTCAAGCAGACCTGAGAGGCGTTCAGTATCCAAAGGGCCAACCATAGGGAACTTTGAGATCAAAAAGCCAGGCCCAGGCAATACCAGGGGGGTGGGGGGTGTGCRTCCAGGCTGTGGAAGCTGTGTGTTATGTCACTGGGGTGCCAAAGGAGGGTGACACTGAGTATTCTGTATCAGAATGGCTCCGAGATGTTAATAGTCATAAAATCTGACACTGGCCCGTTGCATTTCACCGGACAAAGGATCTCAAAACCAGAATCTGATGCTCCATTCATAGCAAGGCCTCCCCTATGTGTGTGGCAAACCCCTGCTCACCCAGGCCGATTACCTCCCTCCCATTGCCCAGGTAGACAGAAGAGGCCCTGTTCCCACCGTAAAAAAAGGAAGGTCGTCCCCTCTGTGTAGAAATACACCAGATAACTTAGAAAAACACGGATTTGTCTACGACCACACCACCCTGACCTTGCCCGAGATTGTCTAAAGCGGTGTCAGGACAGTTAGCACGTGTATGGGAGGAGAAGCTGGCTCCGCCCCTCACCGCAGCAGGGCCAATACCGGAAGCACTTAGCCCAGTGCAGAAAACTAATGGTGTGAGGGCATTTGCAATAATCATGTAATAGTTAAATAATTTAAATGAAGCCATTAATTAAGATAATTAATTAATAACTGGCAGACACTGACTGAGAGGCCATGTTCAAGCCGTGCTGGGAAGAGATGCTGGAAGGGGCCTCAGAAGGCCAATAGAAACCCCACTGGGAGGGACCCGGGGCAGAAAATGAAATATGACCACACTTTCCTTAGTGCCCAAGAAGGAATGAGCAATATATATTTTTAAATGTCTGTGTTTGGAAGGTGTGCGCTGTGTGCTCTCTGGGGCAGGGGTAACACGCCACGTCACTGTCGAGCAGCACTTCACTCACAGTGAAGAATTCTGGGCGCAGTCCCCTAGTGCTTGCCCTGGACCCTGAAGGTCACAGGAGCATCCTGCACCTAACAAGAGTAGCCGAAGGAACGCCGTGCGGCCTGGGATCAAGAATTTCCCTTCGCTGTTTTAGTTATCGCATAAGTAATAYGCTAATAACTGTCACGTAGCATTTTGGAAGATATATTTTGTTTTAAATTATGTGTCTGTGGGGGTTGGCACGCGCACACGGGGTGTGGGAGGGCCCGAGGTTCAGGCAGCTGTGGCCCCAGTGTGGATGCTGAAGTTGAACTTGGATCCCCGGCAGGAACAGCAAGCGCTGCTAACCAGTGAGCCATCTCTACAGCCCCCCTTGTGGGCAGCAGATAGCTCAGTCGGGAAAGAAGTTTGCAACACAAGCCTCAAGCTCAACCCCCAGAATCCACACGAAGGGGGAAGGAGAGGACTGACTCAGTGAAGTTTTACAACTCTGACCCTCACTTGCTTGCCATGGCACATGCACCACCCAGCACACAAAATGCACACACACACACACACACAAACATGCATGCACCCCACTGCATATATGCACATCCCCCCCACACCATGACACCATGCATGCCCATACACATACATACTACACATACATACCACACCGTGCATGCACATACACATGCACAAACACACCCCCTACACAGCACAAATGCACAGACACACACATACCACACCATGTATGCACACATACACCACCACACCATGCATGCACAGACACATACAAATGCACCTAACAGCATGTATGCATACACACACATACACACCCCACAGCATGCATACACATACACACATACATACACATGCACACACACCACACCATGCATACACATACAATTATAATTTTTTCAAATAGCTCAAAACAGTAAGATTTGGGGGGAAAAAGAAGGGAAAATGTCTGAAAAAGATAAAGATTAGTTCTCCCAAAGTATAGGATAATTTTTTAAAGAATAGAAAATAAAAGATTATGAGAAACAAATAATCAATAAGACATACGGATTATTTACTGAGATATTAATAGATCTAACATCCATGTGGCAAGAACTCTTGAGAAGAAAGAAAAGGACAGACCAATAATACAAGAAAGATAAAGAATGTCATTGCAGATACCAAAATGGCAAGAGAAAAAAAAAAAAAAACCCTCCCAGGAAAGTTCAATCTGCCACATTGTTGCCAAGGGGGAAAAAATAAAAAAGATACTTCACGGACCCTGTAGGCGTTTTAATGTCGGAACCACTCTTGCAGCTTCAGAGGCATCCAGACCCAGGGGATTCCTCCAAGCCAGTGCCAACATTGTACAACAATGTCAGAGAAGACAGAAGGAAGCGTCCTGACCCACAGGTGGGTGGAGGGGTTCTCTTCACATTCATGACTAAGCTCCCCTCCTACAGGCTGCTGTTCTTGTTGCTATGACAAACACCCCACAAAGGCGAAGTAAAAGGAAGCCTTGTTTGTTTTGTCTCACAGTTCGAGGGCCCAGTGCATGATGGGAAAGCCGGGGTGGTGGCCCGGAGGGTCAAGCAGCAGCCTTAGCCAGTCAGGAAGCAGAGAGAGATGCTGCTGGCTCCGTTGCCTTTCTCCTTTTTATTCAGCCCAGGACTTCAGCCTACGGCCTGGGCCACCCAAATTCAGCATGTGTCTTCCAGCCTCACTTAGCCTAGACTAGAAAATCCCCCACAGACACAGTCCGAGATGACTGAGGTGATTGTAAGTTCTGCCAGCTCCCGGCCTAGGCTAGCCATTAGATCCCACTTTAAAATCTTGTCACACTGAGGAGTCGGTTTCGGGGTTCAAGAGCGGCAAACAGACCCCAAACTTCCCAGTGGACCACGGGAGAGAGAAGATGGAGCCCACCGTCTGTGGGCCGAAGGCAGCAAATGCCGTCCGTCCGAGGATTTTCAGACCAGGGGAAACACAGTTCAAGAAAGTGGGAAAGCGAGGCGTATTTAGAAACAAGAACTAGGCCTTCCAGGAATGCAGTATCGTTAGGATAATCCTAAAGGGTGGGTTCTAGGWGGAAGGAGGGCGATGGTGGACCGAGACGCCCTAAAGGAAACAGCAGAATAGACTAGGTAGGTAACTGGGCCGCAGCTTTAAGGTTGACAGCGGAGCTGGAGAAATGTGAAAGGGATGGGGAATCTGGATAGGCCGGTGTGAAAAGGCCAACAGAGCGGTTAGTTAGTGCGAGGCTGCTGGACCGACTGAGACGTCGAGAGGATAACTGTTTATGCCGTAATTTCCGAAATTATTGTTAACAGCAGAGAAACAGTTACTGCTGCCATCCAACCCAAGGTCTTTTACAAAATGAAGTGTTAAAAATATTAAATCAATTTAAAAGGCGGTAAGAAAGGGGAGGAGGGTTCTTAGGGCTTTGTTAGGAGATCCAGATGGGTTAACCAATTGCATTAGACAGCTGTCAGAAGGACCAATGGGTGGGCTTGTGGGTGGGGTCGCAATGGGCACTCATTACTGACTATAGGAGAGGGAGGGGCGAGCCAGATGGGGCAGATGTTTATCTCGCTGACTCTGGGGCGTCTGCCTTCCTCCTAAATACTTGATAGTCTCACAGTGTTTTCAAGCACATGGACTAGCCAGAGAGGTCATAGTTCATAGCTGCTGTCCTCCAGTGGCCCCAGTAAAATGGCTCTGTTCCCCAGGGGACCCGAACAGTGAGTGCTTCCTTCCTTGACCGGCTTGCGGATTCACCTCAGAACCATCCGCCTCCGCCTCGCCTCGCCTCTAAGTGAATGGCTCCCAGCCACTGGCAGAGCTGCTTTCGCCAGGAAGAAAAGTGGCCTTTGTTGGATTTGAGGAACTCTCTTCCCGGGCTGAGACAGCTTTCCCAAGTGAGGGAGCTTGGGGTCCATTGTGCAAGTTTTCCTGTGCTGAGTCCCGTGATAAACTGAGACTTTTGTTTTGCTTTGTTTTTCTTCCTTACAGAGGAAATCAAACGCAAAGGCCTCTGCATGCCTGGCAGAGCCAACAAAGTCAGGAAGTCCAAGTGACAAGTGTCAGCTCCTGGTGGCTCCAAACAAAAGCACCACCCCCACCCTGAGAAACTGCAGCCTCAATGTTACAGCAAAGGGTACAAAAATCAAACCAACAAACAACACGCGGTGCCTTAAAGACACACACAGCTTCCGGCTCTACCACCTCTGTGTAGAGACTTTTTTCCTCAGCCGTGCTCTGGACCGGAACCTGGCCCACACAGACACCTGCTGGGTATCAGTATATATCTGGACGAGCACCGGACTGGGCCTTGTCACTGGCAAGGGTAGTGAAGGACAGGGTGTGTGTTTAGTCTTCTCTGTGCAGTGCTATGACGCACATGAGCCACAGGCAGGCCAAGGCAGAGACTGGCAGCCCCGGAAGTCTTTCAGCACAAGGGAGATTAGCTGAAGCAGGTGGGCACAGTAAACCAGCTAGGAGAAGCAGGCTGGGCACAAAGGGGAGTGTATGTAAAGGCCAGAACCCGAGTGAGTGACGGCCTGGGATGAAAGTGATACATTGTGAGCAAACTGCTTACATCCTCAGGATCCCATTTATAAAACAACAGATCAATTCAAACCCAGGCGTGGGTGTGCGTGCCTAGCCCTGAAGGCTGGGGCACAGGACTTTGAATTTGAGGCCAGCCTGGGCTACATAGTTAGAACCTGTCCAACAATAAAATAAACAAAATTCCTATTCTGTAGGTTAGTAGACAAGAAAGTGTTTAATGAGTTTCTGTTTGTCTTGGGGCCAAGGATGGGGCCAGGTCGCTGCATACACGCTCGGCAGTGGGGCAGGGGGCCAGACATCCTAACCTTAGTGCTAGATGGGTGCCAGGGCGGCAGCCCGGAGTACTCCAGTCAGGACTCGCGTTAATTTCGTTTTGATCTTCATCACCCCAAACCTAGGAATGATGAGATATGGAAAGAGTGGGACAGAGAAGAGTGGAGAACTCCAGCCTCCGGAGCCTCCGAGGGACCATGGGGAAAGCCGGCCTGGCCAGTGGGGAGGGGTAAGGTCCTTGGCGGGACTGCAAGAGGGTGACGATGCAGAAGCGGGTACGTCGCGTGCCGGGCGGAGTACTGAAGAAGTCTCTAACTGCAGCCTGTGATCCAGCCTGGGCAGGTAGTACTCACTGCAAAGTTATCATCTTACTCTGGATTCAAAGGCCCAATTAAAGTCCAGCGCAGGGAACTCCTCGGTGCTAGGAGCATTGGCGCTTCTGGGCACGCTTCAGTCCACGGAAACACGAGTTCCCGTACGAGCTGAGAGGAAAACCAGAGGATGTGCATTCATACTCAGGATGCGAGGCAGGAAGAGAGGCCCCGGAGAAACCATCTGTTTCCTAGCCCGCTCGGGACAAACGAATATGTGTGTGGGCACCCTTTGCCACAGCAAGAGGGCAAACGCCACTAACACTTCTCAGACAAAGGTGGCTGAAGGCCCTTGGAGGTGATATCCATTGGGATTCCAGCCCAAGCATTGTGCATCCTGTCTACTAATGCTTGGGGAGATGTTTAATTTCCCCTGAATATCCTTGAGTGTGTCGGTTAGATCCGCTTGTGTGGTGGGCAGCTGTGACTCACAGATCAAGTCACAACACCCGCCAGGGTGGGTAAGAGGCACAGTAAGAATTGTGGGGACAATAGGGAGGTGACAGCCAGTGTCCGTCTATATGAATCTCTCCTAAGGCTTTGCCATCTTCACTAAGCCCCTGTGCTTTGGGGTAATGATTGCTTCAGTGACGTCCATGGCTACATGCGACGGGGCATGACTGGGCCTCAGCCCCCACCTTTCTCTCATCTCAAATGTATTCCTGCTCGTTCTGTGGCGTTACTGCCCCTGTGGTCCAGATGTCCCCTGTGGGATCCCTGTGGTTCTGGGCACATGACCTCTCCGGCCTCTAGCTATTACCCAATATATTCTATTTTGGAGGCATGTTGGGGGGGGGTGGCCATATTTTATTTTTGAGTCTCTATGAAACATGGCAGTTACCATAGATACATAAACAGACACTGCAGCATACCTTTACTGGGGTCTCCCGGCCCCAGCATAAAGCTGTACACAGGGGTTTCCTGGATATTTGGTGTGTGGATGAATGACCGAATGCTGCCCTTGCTCTGGTTGGGTTTGTGGGTCAACTTGACATAAACTAGAGTCATCAAAGAAGGAGGAGCCTCAGTTGAGGAAATGCCCCATAAGATCCAACTGTAAGGCCTTTTCTCAATTAATGATCATTGGGAGTGGGGGAGGGGGAGGCCCAGCCTATTGTGGGTGGTGCCATCTCTGGGCTGGCGTCTTGAGTTCTATAAGAAAGCAGGCTGAGCAAGCCTTGTAGAGCAAGCCAGTAAGCAACACTCCTCCATGGCTTCTGTATCAGCTCCTGCCTCCAGATTCCAGCCCCGCAGGAGGAGTTCCTGTTCTGACTTCCTCCAGTGAGGACTGTGATCTGGAAGTGTGAGCTGAATTAACCCTTTCCTCTCCAACTTGCTTTTTGGTCATCACAGCAATAGAAACCTTGACTAAGGAAGCACCTCCAGGCTGGTTTAAAAGTATCTCGGAGTTTTCTCTATGGAGGAGAAACAACAGTTATTAGAAGTTCATCCATTCGAAAAGGAGAGCAAGCTTGCTCAGGTGGAAAGTCAGTCTCCCAGGGAACACAGAGAACCCATGCGGTCCTTCACTTCAGGAGCGACAGTTGGGTTACATGGAACCTGAGACCTCTCGGGTATCTGTCCTGGCCCCCCAACTGGGTCCCTGTGGCCTCTCCTGCGGCTTCCCTGAGCACAGTTTTGAGAACCATGACCATGCTGAGTGGTCGAGCAGTGTAATCAGAGGGAGGCGGAGCGGTCTGGCTGGGTCTGCATGGCAAAGGCTCTGAACACCTTGTCAGGGGTCCGGTGCAGCTCTGATGTGTGATAACTTAATATTTAAGAAGTTGACCTTGGCAGTGCAAGCTGAGCACGTCTAAGCCAGGTGTCACAGATCTGAAAAGGGCCACAACGAGCCGAACCTTTCAGATGGGTCGCATGATGCAGGGAGTGGAGACCTTTCCCACACCAGGGTGTGACCACTTATAATCAACCCAGACTCTGTGTATATGGTGTGTGTGGAACATAAATAAATTTTGTGATTGGACTCGACTCCTGTCCCCAAGACATTTCATTATGTCTATGCAAATGTTCCAAATTGAATGAATAAATCTGAGGTCAAAAACTCTTCTGGTCCCACCATTCAGTTCAGAGACTCAGCCTCTATTTACATCTTGGGCTGGCTTTGTGGGGGTCTTAGGTTGGCAGCATTTATGAAGGCAAGCTTGTTTATGAAGGCGGGGCTTGTAAAGCCCACTCTGCTGTAACCATCTGGGATGTGTCTACCGTTGTTCGCTAGTGGAGTTCAGGCAGATGCCCTTGTAAAAGATGCTTCCTTCCGGCCTCCTGCCGGGGGAATCCCAATGGGTAATTAGCGGGAGCATCCCATGACCAACAGGAAGCTAGCTCAAACGTGTGGTGGTTTGAAGATGCTTCAGTAAAACTCATTTCGCCATGGGGGTGGGGTCAGTATGGGGAGATGATTCCACGCAAAACGACGGGAGCGAGCGGCTGTTTGCCTGTGTTCCTACCAGAGAGTGACCCACGGCGTCAGGCAAGAGGAAGACAAAGCTACACTTTTACAAAATAACCCCTTCACCCTTAAAATATTTCACCTTTAACATATTTCCACACATCTAAAGTAACAATTTAGTGTGGTCTTCACCCATTCTTTAAAACATTACTCAACCATGTAGACACATAGACTTATGCTTTTGTGAGCAGTTACAATTTGAGCCAGTGCCTAACTGCCCCCCCACCCCATTCGACAGCTCTCTGTAATGAATTCAGCCCCTACCAGTCCTGTGAAGAAGAGGAAACTGCTTCCCGGTTCCTTTTGCCTGATCTTCTATCAGCCTTCCGGAGAAGTGTACCAGGGTTCAAATATGTTACGCTCTGAGTCGTAATGTGCTCCGCTTTCTGTGACAAATGGGGGCAGTTTCTTCTCATTCCTTGAATTCTCTGAGTTCCTCCAAAGAGAATGTTGTTTGTTACACCGCATAGCCAGCTCTCCGTACAGCCTGGGGGAACAGGAGAAAGAAGAGACCACTATGACAAATGGGTGTCTCTCTGGCACCCCAGATTACTACCTCGTAGTCCTAAGTAGTTCTAGCTACTTAGGAGACTGAAGCAAAGAGATCACTTGAGCCCCGGAGTTCTAGAATAGTCTAGACAACGTATAGTGAGACCCCGTGGAGAGGAGGGGATATTGTTAGTTTTTTTTTTTCAATGTTCCCATTGATTTCAATTGGGACAACACCCAGCTATTCAAAAGCTAAGTGCAGGCCATGAAAATGGTACTATGTGGGAATGGTTTTTACTCTCTCCAGTGAGAGTTTTAACGCACTATAATTTGAAAGTCTGCAGCCTACTGGTTTAAATAGTGTCTTGCAGGCCCAGAAGGACAGTCCAAGCTGGCTGTTCTCCTCAATGGCCCCTTTGTTGGCTGTTCTCTGCAAGGCCGCTCTGCTCAATTGCCTGCTACGTTGTGAGTTTCTGGCCCGATGCATTCTGTGTGCTCATTAGCTTTGTTTAAAAACCTATCATTGCCTGGAGGCACCTGGGTCCATCCACAGAACGTGGATAATTGCAAGAATTGAACAAAATTAAGGGCCCAGGATCACCAGAGGTGGCTTTGTGCACGGATAAAGCCCAGCTGCTGCCCTCTTAGAAGGTGAATGAGACTAATTGGATGATCTAGAGACCAATTAGCCGGAAGGAGGAGCAAGACGTCAGTGTAGCTGTAAGAGACGCATTCTCCATCGGAGGGGTGTTGTGTGCGTAAGATACAGTTTAAAGAACTAAAATTCTATGTGGTAGAAACATTCAAACCTGTTCTCTGCAGTGGTGAAAGATATGCTGGGGCAGAACCTAACAGAGATGGGGCTTTTCTGTATGGGAGAGTTACAGGCATGGGTCAGGCTGTCCCTTCAGCTCCAAGACAAAGTCTTCATTATGTCAGTTGCTGTGAATCATCCTTTGAAATGAAAATGGTCTCTAGGCTTACTTTTACTTAGCACTTAGTTTTATGTTCGACTCTAATAAAAGCCATAAATAATATGCTGGTAAAAAGTCACACACCCTTTGCACATTTAGCCCATTAAGAAGGCATGAGCCGGGGATAAACCTTCTAAGATTGTCACTGCATCGGCATGTAACTAATCAAAGTCTGAATCTGTCAAACGATTGATCACATGACATGGGTGGCCCTTGAGGTGTAGAGGGTGTGAAATCCACACCATTTTGACCCCACGGCCTAATTTCCTGAGCCCTCTAATCAACAGGCATCAATAGCTTTGGGCTCAAATGAGGTCATGCTTGCATTTTGTAGCCAACAACCATTGGAAGTAGCAACTAGCAAAAAACCAGTAGTCAACCCAAGAGTCACGGTGTCATGTGTATCTCTGATGTCCAACAATAAGCCAGGAACTCGTTGGTGCTCGCCACACACAGTTACACAATCCAAGTGGGGTAACAAGACCTGGGATGACAGACAGGCACTTACTTGCCTTGGTTCTGTCTACTCTCTGAGGACAGGACCTAGTGGTGTCTTGCACCACTACCTGAGTGGCAGGGGGCTGGGCTGATGGTGAAGCAGCCTCCGGGGTAGGAGGAGCCATGGCCTCTGTTGCCCTGAACCAGTGAGCAGGAGCCACCTGCTCACTGCAGGAAGCCCAGGATCTCAGCCCTTGGATAAAGCACATGAGAGGATTTCCACACTCCTCTTGGAGCAGCAAAGGGCCTAGCACCACTTGGAGGCACAAAGAGGGCTGACTGGGAGATAGCTGCTGTGGAGGTCCTTCCCAGCTTTCCTCCTCTTCTTTCTTCTCGTTGCTAATTCTCCAAAGAAGTTGCCATTTCACTCCCCTGTCCCCCTGCAGCTGTTTCTCCTGCAGGAGCCTGAGGCCAGCCTTCAGACCTGCTTCTCACCGACACCTACACCGGGCCTCCCCAGCCGCTCGAAGAGTATCCCTCTCTACCTCTGACTCTGAGAGCATGATGCAAGGTTATTTGTCCTACCAGGTGGCTTTTTAAACCAGCCTTTCTTGAACAAAGAAACTGAGCTGGGAAGATACATTGGCAATGTGCCCCTTGTTGACGGAATCAGCTCCCGGGCCCCACCCTCCGTCCGACCCGGAACATGCTCTCTGCTTAAGGGCGACTGAATTCACCCCGGTGTAGTGCAGTGTCCCCAAGAAGGCCCAGACACCACCCTGTATCAGCTGCAGTGACCTAGTCACACCTCAGGGTGAGGCTCCTCCTCAGTGTCCTGTAACTGCGTCTCTGGAACTACCTTGGAAGCTCACCCCTGATGATGCTCTTCCCAGGGAGGGGAGGCGGCCACTACTGGATGGACCCAAACGTGGGAGGCAGTTGGCCCCTTCATGGGCTTAATGAATCTCTCTGCCCTGTTTTTGGAAGTGGCTTTCAAATGGGTGTGCTTTGTTTCAGAAAGTGATAAGTGTATATCATATAAAACATCTTCCCATCTACTCAGCAGCATTAGGTATATCCACACTGTTAGATAACGATAATCTATTGCTAGAGGCTTTCATCGTACAAGGCCAGTGGTCCTCAACCTTCCGATGCTGCAACCCTTTAATAAGAAAAAATAATTTTTACCGCTACTTCGTAATTTTGCTACCATTATGAATCGTAACGTAAAGATCTGTGTTTTCCGGTGGTCTTAGGTGACCCCTGTAATGGGGGTCACAACCTACAAAGTGAGAACCACTGTAGTGGCTATTCCTTTTTGTCAACTTGACTATATCTGGAATGAACTACAATCCAGAATTGGAAGGCTCATCTGTGATTCTAATCTGGGGGCTCAGAGATACACGTTTCTGACCTGGATCTTGGTATGGAGATCTTGAAGCATAGTGGTTATGAATTCCAGAAGACAGGGTYAAGGTTGTCTGGGACAAAGCAAGTCCCAGATCCAGGCACGGTGGCACACGCYTTTAATCTGGGCCACACCTTCTGCTGGAGATCTACATGAGGACATTGGAAGAAGGAAGACTCACTCTCTCTCTTCACCTGCTTGCTTCCTGGGACTGAGCAACTGCTAGATCCTGGACTTCCGTCCACAGCTGCTGCTGACCATTGTTGGGGGTTGGACTACAGACTGTCAGTCATCGACAAATTCCCTTACTATATAGAGACTGCCCATGTGTCCTGTGACTCTAGAGAACCCTAATACGACCACTGAGCTAGACTGAAACTCTACTATGACAGATACGGATTCCCTAATTAATACCCTTCCCAAATACAGCTAGACAACTACCATTTATTTTTTTCTCTTGAGTTTGATTACCAGATATATAAGTAGGAGCACCCTTTGGGGTCTCCTTTGATTAGTGTAACGATTTTAAAATCCATCCATACTGTAGCACATGTCTGGTTTTGTTACCTTTTCAGAATGAATACTAGTTTATGGTATGGATATGCCACATCTTCCTTGCCCATCTGTCTGTCCGTGGACACTCACATGGCTTCCCCATGAATGGTGCTGCTGTGATCTCGGCTATATGTGAGCAAGGCTTGCTCTCAGTTTCTCTGCATGTGCATCTAGAAGTGGACACCACCTGGTCCCTTGATAATTCCAGACTGTTTTCCCATAGCAACTCCTCTACTTTATACACTTCCAGCAGCAGGAAACAAGGGTCCCAATTTTCTCTCCCTCTTCATCAGCATTTGCTTTCTATTTCTAACAGTCATTCCAGGGCTGGAGAGATGGCTCAGGGGTTAAGAGCACTGACTGTTCTCCCAGAGGTCCTGAGTTCAATTCTCAGCAACCACATGGTGGCTCACAACCATCTGTCATGGGATCTGCTGCCCTCTTCTGGTGTGTCTGGAGAGAGTGACAGTGTACTCAAACAAACAAACAAATAAACAAGTCTTTAAAAAAAAGTCATGGGTTCAGCCTGAGTTTGCATCTCCTTGTCTAGAATCAAGCAGTTACTTGGAGGGCGGCTATGTGTCTTCTCTGGAGAAAGGCCTGTTCGTGCCATCACTTGTTTGTAAGTTGAACTTTGATGTTCCGTTATTATGACTGGCAAGTATGTTTTTCATCTAGATTGAGACATCCTTCTGGGACTTGCAGCCAGTGAGCAGCCAGTGTCAAGTCCGCATGGGCGGCATGGGCGGACTCTTGAAGCGTGCCATGCCTGTCCAGTAGCACTGGATACAATAGCCTATTTCCCCAT
>BDUI01022236.1:13897-25137 GCA_002335545.1 Apodemus speciosus
TGAACATTCAGTACTTGCTTCTGGCCATTGCTGATTAGGCCAGGAAGAGTGATTCACACAAAGGGGACAAGGAGACTGTGTCCACAGTGTGCTTGGTGGCATGATGCCACCGATGAGGCTGAGGCAGGATGATGAACTCATTTCAGGCTACCCTGGGCTTCATATGGAAAACTCCCTCAAAAGACCCAACAGACAAAAGAAAAACAAAACAACCAACCAACCAGCCAACCAACCAAGCAAACAGCCAGCCAGCTAAAAAATCCCCACATTGACCCCTCCCCCAAATGAAACAAACTAACATACAACCCACCTCCAAGCAAGCACACAAGCAACAAATGATAAATTGCAGCCTTGGTCAAATGTAGACAGTGCTGGGTAGTCTTTGTCAACTTGTCCCTATAGACAGACACTGTAAATACTCATAGATTCTGGAGAAAGAATGAAAGAGGAAGACTAGGAGAATCTGTAGAAGTAATTCCAGAAATTATTTTTTCTCCYCCTTTCCCTTCTTAACTTTTATCCTGTGGTTTCCATGAGTTGAAATATCCTTGGGATACTTCTACAATAAAATCCATTAAATTGTTTTAAAAATAATTTTCTGTTTTACTCTTAGTTGAAGTTTTCCTTTAACCTTGATGTCAGAATTAAACTAAGATATCCAATACCATTATCCATTTCATAGAAGTTACTTTATAAGCCAACCACYTCCAGTTTTTWAAAGATGGTATTTAAAAATATTGCCTGAGGGTACRGAAAGGGAAATGTAARCTCTATAGGCATTGAATTCTATGGAGTGASYACATCTTAGCAAAATATATTTATGWTAAGATAGAGGARGTCCAGCTGAGAAGCTTCTTTTGTTTCTTACAAGATTTCTGACTTGTCAGAGTAACCAGGTCTCTTGGGATTTCAATGCTCTTGTTCATAGAATACCTGCTGATCCTGAACTTTAGGATACCAAGGATGCTCAGCCTTTCACTCATGCATCCACTCACATACACCATCCCTCAAGGATGTAGTATCATATCCCAGGCCCTACTAGAATGTGGAAATACACCAGGGGACYTCTCATTTTGGTGGAGGCAAGTAAGCAGAAAGAATTATAAGTATGATTAAGGGGTAAATTTGGATGTCGGTGCCTAGTTGGCTTGTCTTGGAGGTRATGGGACAYTCCACACTGAATGTGAGGGATAGGTATGGGCTAGGTTGGTAATGAAATTAKCTCAGGAARATGGTTGTATATGTATTTTCATTTACCAAAGATGATTATATAGAGARGTAAACAGCACATAAAAAACACCAYATTTGGTGTGTACAGGAGCTCAACAAATCTTAATTTCTTTATCTTATGCATTTATTTACTCATTTCATTGATTATACTTTAAGATTGAGTTTAATCTCTGAAAATATCTACAAGACAGAATAAAAGGCACTGTTTTACTTCTTTCCAGATTTTTTAAATATAAGGAAGAWAATCTGCTGATAAATTAGTAATAATATTCAATAAGCAATGAATAAGTAGTAGATACACAATAAGTCCAGGGAGCGAGGCATTTGCTTGGGTGCTAAGGACTTGAATTGCAAGGCCAACACTTTGCATACTGAGTCACTGACACAGGCAGCCATGATATTTTAAAAGGGAGTGGGAACCACCTACTTATYCCTATTAGAAAGGCTCTTCTGCTGAAATCCACTTTCAGGACCATGTGGGTATCTACTTCCAATCCAGGAACATGCTTTGAAAAAAATGAAGTAATGTACATTCAAACCTRTCTCAGAATTTCCCGATAACTGACAATGGCTTCTCCATCACTTGGTGTGTAGGCTTCTTTCCTGCCTCGTTAAAGTACAATACATCCTTTTCTAAAGTGAACGAGAAATCACTAAACTCTCAGAATGTATGGCCAAGCAGASAAGTCCCACCACTGCTCTCTACCTGTCTTTGAGTATGCCTTCTCCAGATGAACCTGGCATATAAAGAATGCTACGATGTTTCCAATATTGCTCCCAACATACTACAGTGATGACCTGAGGTCCACAGCCCTCCCCCTGAGGTAGCTGTCATTATCACTGTCATTTTATAGGAGACATTTTATTTGACTCAGGGAAGAAACTGACTGGCCAACTTGCAACACTGAGAGAAGAGGTCTCGATTTCATCACCCAGAGTTTGTCTCAGGACAGATGTTAGGATGGTGTTAYTGTCACCATCCCATTCTACTGGTGCCAAAATTAAGGCACCAAGAGATTAAGTTATCTGGCCAAAGACTCACACAAAATCTCAGAACCAGAATTTATGATAGTTCTTTGTCTCATTTCCTATTTTTATTCTGTTTTAGATTTAGTTTGCTTTATTCTTAAAAATCAATTCTCCTGCCAAAATATACAACAGGCATTATTAGTTTTTGAATCAAGTTGGTGACTAGTTGAAGTATCAGAGCCAAATTTTCAGTTGCCAGGGAGAGCAGAGTCTTATTTCTAAGCCTATATACGCCAGCTGGCATCGCTGGCCCCACGACACCAATGTAACTCTGCTCCCAGCCAGCTACCTCCTGAACTCCCATTGATTGTCACTGATGAATCAATGAATTGAACACTTTATAGGTTGTAGGTTACCRTTCATTTGTCTAATGTGTTCATTTCACAGAGAATTGGGAAGAATGGCAGGGAACAGGAAAGTGGAAAAGATAGACACATACAGCTAGTATAGGGCAGGGCGCCTGACACCCGGGCCTGTAAAACAAGGACAGCCTACAGGGTTACGTCTTTTCATAATGTTTAAAGAAATAAACCCCTCCATTCAGTGAATATTATGTGTCTACTACGTGGTAAACACTGTTTCAAGTGCTAGAGGTAGGGTAGTGGAAGACAGAAAACTTTCTGTCTTCATTCAGATGTACAACTAGGCATTGTAATGGTAAAAAGAACTTTTTAAGCAATAACATATTATGAATTCAATTCTTTCAATTTATCTGCTGGTTCTAAGAGGTGAACCAAAGCTAGGGGGCCTCAGAGTTGTTTAGTGTATACGTTAGGTGCCTGCCCGAGTGAATGAAGGACTGTCCTGAGAGCATCAGGAGGGTGAGTGTAGAATTCAASTAGGGGRCTACTGTCCAACCAGCAGAGCCCTGACWGGCGGAAGGCAGTTCGTTTGCTCTATTGGAGTGGGCATACTTCTTCTCTTGCCCTTGGACATCACAGTTCCAGGCTTTTTGACCCGTGAACTCCAGAACACAGCACAGCAGCCATCTGGGCTTGTAGAGCTTCTGCCTCCAGCTGAGCCTCAGCCCCTGGCGCCTCTGGCACTGAGAGSCACACTTACAGCTCCCAGGGTCCCCAGCTTGCAAGTACTTCTCTGTTATCTGTAAGTAATYCCCTGATGAATACCCTCTCCCCTCTTGGGTCTGTCTCTGCAGGGTGCTGTCTGGAACAGTGTCTCTGTGGTTTTCAACACACACTCAAACTGCAGGTGTAATAGTGGAAGGAACTWTGGGGATCCAGGTAYAACAGGGGACCAATGGGAAGATAGAAATGTTCCTGCTTTCAAGAATGAAATAAAGTCACGTAGAGGTATACTTTCTTCTGACATTAAGCTACTTTAGGCAAACTCGACATTTTAACATTTCCTTTTATTCTATGACAATTAAAAATCATTCTCCGGAGCTTTTGTGCTAAGTCAATTACAACAATAATTAAGTAAACAATCTGAAATCCCCAGTTCCATTTAAAACGTCTCAAATTGATTTCGTCTTTAAAAATGTCATATAACTGATTGTATAACAACATGTCCAGTGTCAGAGAAATAATAATAAAATCTAAATTGGCCTTTAAATCGACATACAATCTCATTCTTCCCCAAATCATTAGCATAAGGCTAAGGCTGGTAACATTTACCATCAGTCTATCCTAAAGCCAGTTATTTAGTAATAAAAAACAAAAGTCCTATAGCTTAAAGTACTCATTATTAACTACAATATCTCATGGTGTCAACTCCCACAATTCTTTGCAATGATTTTTAACATTACGTTATCATATTTAAGTTAATCATGCAGCATGCATTATTTTCTTCAATGTTAATGCTTTATTCTGAGTCTGTCATTAACTGTCAGTAACTGTCAAACATCGATGGCTGATAGACTGTCTCCTGGAAGAGCACCACCAAAGGCTAGTGGGACACTCTTTCTCATTTGCAGCCACAGCAAAGTATCTGAAACCAAAATATATATGACTATTATTACAATAGAGTTGTAATAAATTCATAACCCTTGACCTTTGCTTATACAGTTGTCTGAATGTTGAATTGAAATGAAGATACATTTTCGAATAACCCTCTACTATGCTCTGCAGAAATACATTTTCATGTATAGTGAATTCCTTATTTACTGCCTTTGTGGAGCAAATGTAATAATCCCACTCTGAAAAGACAGAGTGTGGATGACTCTAAAGCAATTACAGCTAGATAACCAGTGTTATTTGTCCCTGCTATGATCCTATCTTGGATAAAGTGGGGAAGTGACACTTCAGGGAGGAGATCCGTGTGAAAGCAAAATGCAAACCGTAGCAAGCAAAAGCAAGGGGTATTGTTATAATTAGTCTATGCCATTTTTTCCACGGTCACAACCACAGAAGAGTCAGTACAGGTGTGGTCACACTTCCTTCCCAGTGCCAATGGGGAAGGCATTTATATAAATCGTCTTCTAAGACACAGGGCAATATTGCTACTGTCAAGAAAATGAGGTGCAGTAGTCTCCTTCAGAAGACAAAACTACAGACAGGGATACAGAAACCCTTTATTACTTCCACTGTTGCCACCACAGTTGGAAAACTCTTAGGGCCCATCTTTCTTTCTTTCTTTTTAATTGGTTATTTTATTTATTTACATTTCAAATGTTGTCCCCCTTCCCAGTATCCCTTCCACAAATCCCCCCCCCCATCCTCCCTTCCCCTGCCTGTATGAGAGAGATCCCCCACCCATTCACTCACTCTTGTCTCACTACCCTAGCACCCTCCTACACTGGGGCATTGAGCCTCCACAGGACCAAGGGCCTCCCTTCCCACTGACGCCAGACAAGGCCATCCTCTGCTACATCTGCAGCTGGAGCCATGGGTCCCTCCATGTGTCTTCTTTGGTTGGTGGTTTAGTCCCTGGGAGCTCTAGGAGGTCTGGTTGGTTGATATTGTTGTTCTTCCTATGGGGTTACAAACCCCTTCAGCTCCTTCAGTCCTTCGCCTAACTCCTCCATTGGGGTCCCYRYSCTCAKTCCAATGGTTGGCTGCAAGAGAAGGTTGTAAAGGCATTCTCTTTGTCCYTTCCATTTTTTGAAAAAAGATTTATTTATTTATTACATGTAAGTACACTGCAGCTGTCTTCAGCACCCCAGAAGAGGGCATTAGATCTCATTACAGATGGTTGTGAACCACCATATGGTTGCTGGGATTTGAACTCAGGACCTTCAGAAGATCAGTCAGTGCTCTTAACCACTGAGCCATCTCTCCAGTCCTGTCCCTTTCATTTTTGTTGCTGTTATTTTGTAGTCTCTTTATATCATGATTCTTTTTTTTTTCAGACATCATTCTAAATTTTCTTCAGTAAAATTCTGACTTCTGACAGTAGCTTAGTTCAGGAACCTCTGTCCCTGCAGATCTAAGAGGTTCCTCCCTCAGGAGAGGTGGTCAGATCCTGGCCAGGAAGTTCCAATTCAGTATCAGCCCCAGGTGAGCAAAGGAAAGGCACTAGCAACTAAMCCTCCCCTAGAGCCACACCCAGTGAAGTAGGATAGAACCCTGCTTGCTAGCCATGAATAGAGAAAGCAGTTGTCAAAATAAGAGAGTTAAATATAATCAGAGGCCCTTGATTTCTCAAACCACAGGCCCCTGATATAATAAAGAACAACACAAAACAAAGTAAAATCATAATTTGAATGAGGAAGGGCATGGCATAATCTGTCCTAGTCAGGGTCACTGTTGCTGTGATGAAACACCATGACCCAAGCAACGACTTATTTGGCTTACACTTCATTAGTACTGTTCATCATTGAAGGAAGTCAGGACAAGAACTCCAACAGGGCAGGAACCTGGAGGCAGGAGCAGATGCGGCAGCCACGGAGGAGTGCTTCTTATTGGCTTTCTCAGCTTGCTTTCTTATAGAACCCAGGACAAACACAATGGGCTGGGCCATCCCCCATCAATCACTAATTAAAAAAATGTCCTACTGGCTAGCCTCCAGTCAGATGCTTCTTCCTCTCTTAAGATCCTAGGTTCCATGGAGGTGACATAAAATTTGCACAGTGAGATGAACCAAATGATGAATTATGTAGGCCATGATTTTAAGGTGTTATTCTAACAACATTTCATTAATTGCAAATTCTCTCAAAATAAAGAGAAAACAATTCACCCAACAAATTATTAAAAGGAAACTCAAGTGGAAATTGTGGGACTTTAAAGTAAAATACATTTTTAAAAAAGAGAGTACTGGATGAACTCTAAAGAGTAGAGATGACAGAATGGGTAAACTTGAACACCAATCAGTTTCACCAAATTTGAGGAGCAAAGAAGAGTGAACAGAGGCCTCAAGAACATACAGGACCATCATAGAAGTATCAGTCAGCTACCAAAACAAACCTAAAAACTGGTAAAATGACTCTTTTTTTTTTTTGTTTTTTGTTTTTCAAGACAGGGTTTCTCTGTGTAGCCCTGGCTGTCTTGGAACTCACTCTGTAGACCAGGCTGTCCTCGAACTCAGAATTCCCCGTGTCTCTGCCTCCCAAGTGTTAAATGACTTTTTAAAAAGAATAACCAGGACATACAAATAAAATAAAAAAGAACCATAAGATTGGAGAGGCCATGGGCCTAGGGGAAACCCAAAAGCTATTATTTGGCTAAAGGAACACTGCAATAAAATGATCCTAATGATATTCTGCTACATCCATAGACCAGCRTCTCACTCAGACATAACCAGAGAAGCTTCTTCTGGCTGTAGATGGGACTAACATAGAGACCCACAACTGGACAGTTTCTAGAGTGAGAGATTTTAGGATGTATTCACCAACACCACACCTCAGGGCTCAGGTGCTACGTAGAAGAGGACACAGAAAGATCGAAAGAACCTGACAGAACGCATGCATTACACCAAGGAAATAGTGTCTTCCAGGTATTTTAAGGACTGATATACATATGAACACTGCTCACAAAGGGAAATTTATCTTTGTCCAGTGGAGTCTCACTGGGCATGTAAACCATTCTTCAGGGTAGGTGCAGCACAGTACATCAGCAGTAGATGACAAAAGAAGATGAACTCAATGGTATAATGGTATTTCTGTAGACTTTTTGTCTCATACATTTGGACATTTTTTTTGGTCTTACTACTCTTTTGCTCTCTATTTTGTGTTTTTGTGGGTTTTATGTGTGTTTCTTTTCTCTCCTCCTCCTCTTCTTCCTCTCTTTCTTCCTTCCTCCCTCCCTCCCTCCTTCTCTCCTTTCCTTCCTTTCTGATTTTGCAGGTTTATTTTCTACACRGAGAGAAATAAAAGACACAAAACCATTATATTTATAATAGATAAGCCTTAGCATCACTAGAGCTGGGCAGGTATCAACCCTCTAAGCTATTGTCTATTTCTCTGAGATATGACTTACTGTGTTCTGCCTGGACCATTCTCATTCCAAATGGCCAGCCCTCAAGGCCATGTTCTCACAATCTACCTACCCCATAGTGTCCTCTCCTCTCTTCTCCTCTCCACTCTCCTCCTCCTGATCTCTCCTCAGACCCCAAGCCCCAGGGAACTGAAGCCCCTCCTAACTCTCTTATGCCCAGCTATAGACCTTTGGCATCTTTATTCAACCAAGTTTTAAATTAAGGAGCAAAGTTACATAGCATCATTTGGTGTATGTGAAGATTTCCTCATCCCTGAGGCTACCAGATCTTGGGGGTCAGTATTTAGCACATTACAATACATAATAACACATCAAACCTCAACATATATTTCTTTTAATACTCAGAGGAATCTCTATGAAAATCACATAAAGAGTTACACTCTAAATCACCATAGGTAAATGTTTTCAGGTCACATAGATGGTAGCAGATTAATATCTAGAATATAAAAAAATGCGGATGGTTCAATGAAAACAAAAGCAAACAAAAACATTTTAATTGAAAGCAGGCAGAGAGCTAGATCAACAGTCATCCAAACAAAACAGGAGGATACAAAAYAAGACAAAATCCTTCGTAAACAAWTTTTGAAATTAATGTTAAACTGTATCTGTGTTCAGGGTATCTCATATGCATGCAATATCCCAAATGTGAAAGATGAAATATATTTATAGAATGAGGAATTATTGAAATGAAAAAGTAAGCTCACTAGGAAGTTGAGAATAAATGTCTCAGAAAATGGTTCAATTATTTTCTAAAATAAATTTTATTAAGGAAATGTCACATTTGCTTATAAACCTAGCTTCCGGTGTTATCTGGCATTGAAGAGTACAAATGCCACAGGAAGCGCATGATTATAAAATCTGGTCATAATGTGCTACTAAGTAATAAAATTTCAACTACCCAATATTAAGCTGGCTTACTCACATTCTTTTTGTGTGCCCACTTCTGAGCATTTATTTGGAAAAGTTACAAACTTGTGTTTTGTCCTGTTTAAACAGCTTACTGACTAAGCATCAGGGTACAGGAGCTCCTGGATCTTGTCTTTCAAAGGTTATTTCTGTTGGGACATATGCAAAAGCAGTGTTTATGGAAAATGAACCTGAAATGTCAGCAATTGTGTTGATTTTGAGAATTGTCATTGAAGTCAGCAGTATACAGCCACCTCCGATTTGAAATAATTTCTCTGTTTAGTATAGCTGCATAGATACCAATGTCCACTCCTTTCCTTTCTCCAAATCCCATGACCTAAGTGTCACATGCCTTGAACACAGGTAAGTTTCTAAATATATCACTATTTCATTCTGAATGCTCTTACAGACATGTGTGTTTCCTCCATAGGCCATWTGGGATTTTAATGTTTTCTGAGTAGGTAAGTAGTGAAATCCTTTTATATCTAATATCAGTTCTTTCAAAGCAGATCAGCATTATTGAGACTACCCTTCAAATTAAAATAAAACAGCCTGATTCAACATTGAAAAATGTCAACTGCCGAACATAAGGACTCTGATAKAACCAATCATAGTCTGGCAAACACTCAAGGCTTCCCCCATAGCAACRGAGCTGATGGCATAGCAACCACAGCTGCTTCAGCACAGAAGAATTAGGGAAAATATATTCTTGGAAAGAAGCATAACCCTTGTCCGAGTCGTGGAAGTCACTTTGCCTTCACAGAGGGAGGGGAGTGTGAATGGCACCACTCCTTAGTAGTTGAAGCTGTAGTAGTTCAAGATGGAAGCCATCTTGCCTACCAGGCCAGGCGCTTCTTCACATCTAAAACTTCCCAAATTGTTCTCATGCAGACTGATATGTTTTTCTGCAATGTTAGAGAACAATCTATAATTATTTTTCAAAGATGAAAGGCTTTCCACTGTTGGAAAGGATCACTTTAAAGAAAAATTTACTGAAGTTCTGAATGTACTTCATTAGCACTTGAAGAATGTTAAGATCCACAATGGACTGCTTTGATTAAGGTAAATATTTTTACATGGATCGAAATAAAAGCCTGTACAATTAGGATTTGAAGCATTCGAGCAGAATACTTRTATTATGATGGACATATATCATGAATGAATATAATTAAAGTTCATTTCCAGAGGCTAGGAGAGTCARATCCTTTCCCTTGGTGTCAAAGGCAATACACGAAGGGACAGAGTCTAATTCTCTGGAGGAAGAACTCAGATGAAGACTAGTGTTTCTCTGAGGTTTGAGGATAGTATCACCCTGAGGGCTCCAGGAAGCCTGGAGATGGGATAACATGAGTGGACGAGTCAACAGGGGTGTGCACTTAAAGACTGGGTTTGCTATCATGTTAATTTGACCCACATGGGTTTGCAGGTTTCTGCTAGAATATTGTGAATAGGAATCCATACAGTTGTCTCTGAAACCTGTATTCTTACAAGTCAACTTAGGGAGGGGTGGGGGAGAGARAGAGGGAGAGAGAGAGGGAGAGGGAGAAAAGTAGAAAAGTAGSATTGAAAGGACAGAGCAATGTCCAGCTTATTCCTGTTCTCTTGTTCTGTGTCTCYAGTTTAGCTTCATTGGTACTGACCAAAAGCAGTCCCCGGCCCACTGCTAAGTCCTGGATGTGGACTCACTGAGACGACCCAGGACATGTYTTCTTAGAGTGGCATTYCCACCCACTTGTCTACAAGYTATCCWTTCATAGCCTCACACCAGTRTAAGGATACACTCAGAGCCTAAATCTCCTTGAAGGCTGAGMCCTACCTAACACAGGGTAGGGAGTGACTGCTCCACTGATTCACACTCTTTACAGCTTTTCTCTTTCCTACCTYTCATAGCCGTGTAAGGTCTAACTCTGGTGCTAAYTGACATGCCCCACTTACAGTGGCATTTTCACAGTTAATACCCAACTAATGCATGTGCCTTGCCTTTGAACCACACACAAACATACAGCCACACAGACACACATATACAAGCACACACACAGAAACACAGACATATAGACACAAACACATAGAGACACACAGACACACATGTATGCACGCACTCCCTCAATTTCTTGGCTTGCTACTACCTACATGTTTTGTTCTTTCTAATTCTTTAGACTTTAACTCCCTTATCCTTAATTTCTAAGAAACATCCCCACACCAATTCTATTCAAATATCTCCTATGCTGAGAATATTTCAGATATATCTAGGTTCAAGATGGCAGAAGAGATTACTGGAAAATATGTCTGTTAATCCCAAAGATACAAGGAGAAAGACCACCAACCCAAATCACCATGGCCAAATAATTAAAGCAAGCTTTTTAATTAGTATATATGAGTTGCCTTCCCTGAAGGCAGGGTTTAAGAGGTCAGCTTGGGATGTAAGGAAGACAAGGTTTTCATAGCTCAGGGATAGGGACTTTCCAAATGGGGTTTTGGCAGGTCACAGTAGTAGAACATAATCAAGCATAACAAATTAAACATAATGACCTCCTAAAAAAAAGGCATAATTGAAAGGTGGTCATACAGATAGCCAAAACAAGGTAGTCATGACAAGGTTGTCAGAACAACCTTTTGAAACAAAGCTAGGGTTGTGAGATGGTTATAACAATGTTTTGAGTTACAAGTGGGGCACAGGCCAATCCT
>BDUI01022236.1:28142-41261 GCA_002335545.1 Apodemus speciosus
GGGGGTTTCCCCAGTAAGCAATGGGAATCTTCAGACAACAGAACTACCCAGGCCTTGCACTGCTCTCTCCAATTAAACAACCATCCTAAAGATAAAGTTCCTTCTAATAGGATTGTGGTGATCAGTGTTTCAGCCTGACAAAATCACCAGGGAGATGGGCCTCTGGGTATGTCTTTGGGGGAGTATCTTGATTACAATGACTTACAGGAGAAAACCTATCTTAATTGCTAGCATGACTGACCCCTGGATGGAGACTCCTGTGCCATATAAAAAGAGAGATCAAGCTGAGGCCTGGTGGTACAAGTTCATTGCTCTTTGTTYCTTGACTGTCAGTGTTGACAATCAACCGTCTTGAGCTCCAGCTGCTTTGAGTTACCTTCTGTGAGCAACCATTCCTTGAAATGTGATATAAAATAACCCTTTCTTTCTTTTTTTAAAAAGTTGCTTTGTCAAGATATTTTATCATAGCAACAGGAAAAAAACACATTTGATAACACAGCTCTTTCCCTTTGTAGTTGAGAGTCTTGTCTGTTTTCCCACTGTCCACYAAATAAATCAGAAATATCTTCCTTTGTGCACCATCATTTTCTGCTTCAGCTGTTCAGAGTGCCCCAGGGCAGGGTGACCAATGTACCCTTGTCTGCCTACGCTGCACAGTACACTGAGAAAGTATTCATCCTCTCTCTAACACATCATATTTTCTAAAGTTTCTGTGCATTCAGAATTTTCTMTTTGTACTATACTATCAGAAAGTGTGTACCTGACTGAACTCAATGCCAATACCACAACCAGCTGCTGAGATCAGAAGAGCTGGCACCCATTGGAGAACTATCATGGAGTGTGACAGATTAGGATCAGTTGCTAAAGGTTTGTCTGAAACCATTTATTTGGAATATATTTGAAAGTTGAAAGAGTATTACAAAGGCTATGTATACCTCCTTCACAAAGGCCCTTCTGATACTGACATGGCTACTTCCCTTCATCACCTATGTTCTCTGAACCATATGTATCCAACCAATCTACATATGCTCATCTGAACCTCACATGCCAAGTTGAGCCAGACGTCACCTTTAATCTGGAAAAGTTATTGGAAACTGGTCTTCAGAAAAACACTTTTTGGCAAGGCAAGCTAGAAATAGTCAGAGCACTGCTTTTGCCCAGTGACAGTTACAGTGGTGTCTAGAAAGCAACCGGAATAGAGAACCAGGTGAGGAGGCTCTGTGCAGGTCTAAAGCAAGAACTTCAATGAATGGGCAGTAAAAACCAGTGGATTTGAGTGAAAACAAAGTAACTTTCTACTGTTACCCAGGTTAGATAGACTATTTCATATTTCCTTAATAACTTGACTCAAATTAGTAAGACTATTAGTGGCTAGGAACTTTTGTGTTTACCCTTCTTTTAAAAAACAAAGGCTGTCTATTATTTTCATAAATGGAATATTAAAATTAAGCCTCCTTTCTCTAAAGAATAAGACCTCTGCTCACAGGATGGACTGATTTCCTGGTAGAGTTACACTGCTTGAGTGAGTAGCATCTGAACACAAACTTGCCTCCTGAAGCTTTGGGAACCTGTTCTCAATTATCATTGAAATGTCACCAGAGAGGCATTGAAACAGTTTTTGATAAGATACAAACTATCAAACTGGATCCAACTGCTAGTGGGAGGCACTTTTAATTTCACAGTTGGTTGACATATATATGATGTTGGCATAAAGGAGACAGTGTGGCAGTGATTTCCTCTGACAGGAGAGTGGATGTCAACACAGAGTATCTTCTACCTTGATGGAACACACTATCTCATAGATCCATCTTACCACATCTTCATAGTATATTTGGACAAATAGCAACCTTAGTTTATTGTTCCCTTGTTAGAATCCCCTTTGTTCTCCCTTTTAGAAAGTATCTAGTGTTCTCTCATTTTTCATTTGGTTATATTTACCCAGTGTTCTAATAAACAGACATATCTATCATAGTCCAGACATTGGTATAAATAATGTTCTGTTTACACTGAAAACATTGTAGCATTGTGTTCTGTTTATTCTGAGAACATTGTAGCATTATGTTCTGTTTACACTGAGCACATTGTAGCAATATTGCCAATGATCAGAATGGTGTGCTGATCATTAAGAGAAGCAACAATAATACAGGTACATTCTAGTCTGAATTGTGTGTGTATCYGGTGAAGGAGAAGACAGGATAGAGATTAACAAAACCTCATATATGGGGCTTTATCAGAGTTGGCTGCTGAGGCATGCGGTTATAGCAGAGAGCTGAGAAGATTTTCTTATATGTAGATATCAGCAATGGAGAAAATACACACACCACAGAGATTGATGTAGGTCTTTCTCTGGAAGCTAGTGATAGATATCAGAAAATGATACCTTAAAGCACTCCTCTTTGACACTCAAATGGCTGGGCTGRACTGGGCTGGGCTGGGCTGAGGGCAATCAGAAAGAAGCAGAGACAGAAAACTCAGCATCTTTGTCTGTCTGAAAGAAGCTTAACACATACAAAGCCTGCTCCGTGGCTCCCTCTCCACATGGAAGAACTAAGACAAGCTGTGGACAGCTTTTGATACTAGGGACCAAGAGAGCCCCAGAGGGGTCTCCATCAACATTAATCACACACTGGTTGTTTAATTTCCAATCAAGTCCACATCAGCTACCACCTGGAGAGACAAATTCCTTTCAGTCGCTATTACTTTAAAATGTACTGTGGTTGTTGAGAATGCTAAGTATCCTGGGAAGTAACAACACTTTGCTGAAACTATACTCATTAACTGGGCACACCCATGCATTTATGAAATATGCCTGCTAATAAACATCCCTTTCCCTTTCTTCCTGTTAAATTGTATTATGTAATGGGGCTTCATTTCCATTAAGATTTCAAAGAGTTAGTAAAAATGATCTTCATTAAATTGGTTATTAAATGTTACCTGGCTCATCAGCACCTATTAGGTCCTTTGGGTTGTGTTTATGGCTTACTAACTGTGGGATGATGAATAGGCAACAAGTGAGATTTAAAAGTGATGTTCTTGGTATGCACAAGACCTGTACAAAGTTCTCACCAGTAAAATCACAAAGAGAGAAAGGAAATTAGACACCAAGTCCCACTTCTAACTAAGAAGATATTTGCATTTGTTATCTCCTGGGAAAGGGAAAATTGGTTTTCTCTGATATAGTGTCACTATGTATATAAACCACACTCCGGGGGTGGGGTGGGCATGCCCAGGGGTAGTTGGCCAACACAACAGAGACTCCATGGGTTTTCTTCTGTTTTGCTACTTTTTGTCTTAYTGACTTTTTGTTTGTTTGCTTTAATTTTCATTTTTTATCGGGAAAGATGAGAGATGGGCAGACAGTAGGGAGAGGTTGTCTGGGTAAGGAGGTGAAAAGACCCGGGAACTGCTTAGGAAGAGAAAAAAATACATGAGATCATTATACACTGTATGAAAAAAAATCTGAAAAGGATAGTGTGTCCTTCCTGAGGCTGCTATCTGGATGGTAAATTCTAAATGACTTGAAAGTCAGCCACTTCATAGAGACAAAGAGGAAGAGGCCAGCGCTTGGGGAAGCTTGTAGACAAGAGAAGGCAAGCTCAGATAACTCAATCACAGTTACTATCTTCATAATAGCAATTGTAAACAAGTCTTTGCGAGGGTGGTGGGTGAGAGTCACAGAAACACAAACCATTAGCGGAGGTTATTCAAAACAAACAAACAAACAAAAATACCAAACAAAAATCTTAAAAAAGAAAYCTTAAATCAAATTCTAGATACTTTTAATTTAGAAGCCAAACTCAAAGGCCATCAATTCTACTTTCATATAACTTGACATCTACCAAGCAAGCAGTTTTCATTAACAGCTCTCTCTAATGGAGTAGTTCTATTAGAGCACAAAACAGAATGGCCACGGGTGGATTTCTGTGTAAGGCCAAGGAAATAAATACCTATGAAGAAGAAGGATTTATCAAGAGTTCATAAATTATATGAGTATGAGCAAAGAAAGAGAAAATTAGCACGTACATTATTTATATATATCTTTCCATGTACATTCATACACACGCGCACACACACACACACACACACACACACACACACACCACATCCATATATAACCTTCAATGAAGGTTGAAGTTATACTTCTGATACAGATCTACAGAAATATTTATTATACTATTGTTTCACTTTCCTGTGGTTTATTCTTTTTTCCTAAGGCTCCTTAATTCTTGTTGTACACAGATTACATGCCTACCCATCCACTCTTTTGTGCACAAAATGTTCAGATATGGGGATTGCAACATTTGTGTTAAAACAAGAAGATTTTGTTACACACAGATTTCCAAATTGTACATCAAATAGCCTTTACATAAGATTCACAAGTCATAACTTTAGCCACAGCAAGCATAAGTCATTTTTATAAGATGGATTCTGCCTCTAATCTCCCACTAAGAGTAGAAAACACTGTATTCTTTTTGGCATCAACTGTGGTCTAAGAAGTCATTTCCTCTTATTTTTGAAGAATGCTGCCACAGTAAGATAGAAAACCTGAGGGTATTTTCTTGTCTTGCTGTAGAGAGTGACGGCACAGAGTGTGCACAAATGCCCACGCAGAAAAGTTAATAATATTCTACAAGGAATCTATTTTTAGAGTAATAGAATGGGTTTACGCAAAGTAGACCTGTAGTGCACAAAAAGAAGAAAATTCTTTAAATGTTGGAAATAATTGGGGATAAACTTTAAGAGGAAAAGGCAACCTTTTCTTTTCCCATTGTGGGTTTAAAATAATTAAATGAATTCAAAGCCTTAGCCACTTTGCACAGCTTTTTAATTGTTCATATTGATCACGACCTAAATTAACTTCTGCACAGTTCATAGAACAGCATCAAGTACTTGAACTAAAACCCTTGGGGAAGAGCACACTCCACAGCCACCCTACCATGACCATGGGTGGAATAATTATTTACATTTATTAATGTACAGAGAACATTTTGTGACCAGATAATCAAGTCTGTACCAGTTAAAGCATTAAAGAAAATAGTGTTTTAAAGGTCTGGAATTCTTCAATGGGGTTTTGGTAGATGATAACCACAAATCTCTCCAGTCATTTGGGGTTGTACATAGTACTCAAAAACAGTCATGAAGACTCATTCAATGATGGTGTTTGTATGCACTGGTAAGCCTACGTAGAGAAGAAAATACTACATCAGTGGCTTTCTGCTTGGCTAAAATGTCAAAAGCCCTTTGTCCTTTCTTCCTTTAGTAAGAGTGGTTCCACTCCAAGCAAGGTTTAAAAGGCCTAATGCCACGAGATGCAAGGCACATGCACCCAGTGAACAAGTGTGTAACTGAAACACATGTTTATGGTTTCACATTTACTCAGGGCTAAGTTAGCCTCAGAGATCATGAGCTATCATYTTATGGAAATTATTTTCTAATCTGCTGACGTTTTCTCTTTTACTGTCTACTGTGAAGCTAAGTGTGGGCCTCYAAGACCTGGAGACTTCACATTGCTCCTGGAGCCATGCCCCAAGTTAATTCTGATTGGTGAGTAAAGATTCTGACAGCTAATAGCTAGGCAGAAGACACAGGTGGGATCGAAACTTTGTGGGCTTAGAGAGAGGACCATGAGGAGGAAGAAGGGAGCTGCCTTGGGAAGAAGAAGAATATGTAGAGGGGAGGAGGAGAGCCACTATGGGCTAGGAGCCAAGAGAACATGGCCCTATGGGTAGAGAGCAGACCAGATGCAACACAGTAAAGAGCATGTGATAACTCGTGGTTATCAAAGGGAAGGTAGATTCTAACAGCATGGAGAGGAAGCAGCTGCCCAGCTATTATGTTGCTTAAGGCATATATAAAAATATAAGGGCTGTGTGTTTTTCATACAGAACATAAGTGGTCTAAGGTGGGGAAGAAACCCTGGGCTGGGATTTTTAATATTATTTTTTACTACACTAATCTGTTTAGGTAATGAATGTTAAATTCACACAGATCTATTTTGTCATAAGTAAAAACTGCAACTTTCTCAAAAGTAGGGTCTTCTTGTCATCAATGATGATATACTTGATGAACAAAACTATTTAAGAAATTGTTTCCTTAAAGGTTATGTTGGCTTTGATGTGGTTTTAATATTTACTTCAGTATGACCTCTAGAGAGGTATGTTTTTATACTTTTTGTTGTGTTAACTAGGTAATACATCTTTAGAAACAGTGGTAGTTTAAGTTCAAGCCAGAACATTTAAGGTGCAAAATTCTCCTCATTTAGACAAATTTTAACTTACTCGCAGACCATGTAATGTATTCTGGTGACAGAAACCAATGACCCACATAACATGCAGACTTTAAGAAAGGCAGTATTATTAAGATTTCATCTTTTCTTAACTTGATCTCTAGGTTTTTGTACACTCAATTACAACCCTAGAATATTATTTAACAGCAATTGACATGCTGATTCCAATGTTTATGTGAAACAGAAGGTGATAATGAGGAATCTTAGTTGTCAGGTTGACTGAATTGGAACCACTGGTACACCTGCAAGGGATTTTGTTGATCAGGGTAACTAAAGTAGAAAGACCCATTCCATTCTAATGTGGATGACACCTTCAGGTGGAAGCCCAGATAAATGTTCTGAGGGGAAAAAAAAGAGTTTCTTTCCTTTTGAAGATCACTGGCACCTTCATCTACCCTGTTTGCAAGTTTGTGCACTCCGCTGGCTGCTGTATTCCTATGCTAAGATCAGAGTCCAGCTTCTCCAGGATTCCAGTGATGACTGAAGGCCAGTGGCTCTCAGAAGTGCTCCAGACTTTAAGCTCCGTGTTAGTCCTGCGGAGGCACCCAGCCTTCTGGACTGAATCTCTAGGGATTCCTGGCGTCTCCAGTGAGAAGACAGTCAGTGTCAGACCACCCAGGCTGAATCATGTGAGCCCATCCAAAGAGTTCCCCTTTAATATATCCCGTCTGTAGCTTCTGTCCCTCTGGGGAACTAATAAATAGCAAAAGAAGCAGAGTTGTCATTGCACAATATTGAAGAAGAACCACATCCTAGGCAGAACTTCAAGTTTGTTGTAAAACTACAGTGAGAAAAAGAACATAGTATTTGAGACAGAGCAGCCTAATAAATCAACAGGAGTGAATACTGTGCTTGTAACTATATCCACACAAATGAAGTCAATTTATCTTTGACAAACTAGCAAAGGCAATTTATTGGGAAAAAAAGACAAATTTTTCAACAAATAAAGTTGAAAACACTGGACAGTCACAAGGAGATCGGAATAAAATCTTAGAAGCTGCAAGAGCTGTTTGCATTTGTTGGAGGACTATACAGTCATTTCAGAAGACACTGTAGCAGTTACACAGAAAGCTACACATGGCAATTTNAAGACCTGGAGACTTCACATTGCTCCTGGAGCCATGCCCCAAGTTAATTCTGATTGGTGAGTAAAGATTCTGACAGCTAATAGCTAGGCAGAAGACACAGGTGGGATCGAAACTTTGTGGGCTTAGAGAGAGGACCATGAGGAGGAAGAAGGGAGCTGCCTTGGGAAGAAGAAGAATATGTAGAGGGGAGGAGGAGAGCCACTATGGGCTAGGAGCCAAGAGAACATGGCCCTATGGGTAGAGAGCAGACCAGATGCAACACAGTAAAGAGCATGTGATAACTCGTGGTTATCAAAGGGAAGGTAGATTCTAACAGCATGGAGAGGAAGCAGCTGCCCAGCTATTATGTTGCTTAAGGCATATATAAAAATATAAGGGCTGTGTGTTTTTCATACAGAACATAAGTGGTCTAAGGTGGGGAAGAAACCCTGGGCTGGGATTTTTAATATTATTTTTTACTACACTAATCTGTTTAGGTAATGAATGTTAAATTCACACAGATCTATTTTGTCATAAGTAAAAACTGCAACTTTCTCAAAAGTAGGGTCTTCTTGTCATCAATGATGATATACTTGATGAACAAAACTATTTAAGAAATTGTTTCCTTAAAGGTTATGTTGGCTTTGATGTGGTTTTAATATTTACTTCAGTATGACCTCTAGAGAGGTATGTTTTTATACTTTTTGTTGTGTTAACTAGGTAATACATCTTTAGAAACAGTGGTAGTTTAAGTTCAAGCCAGAACATTTAAGGTGCAAAATTCTCCTCATTTAGACAAATTTTAACTTACTCGCAGACCATGTAATGTATTCTGGTGACAGAAACCAATGACCCACATAACATGCAGACTTTAAGAAAGGCAGTATTATTAAGATTTCATCTTTTCTTAACTTGATCTCTAGGTTTTTGTACACTCAATTACAACCCTAGAATATTATTTAACAGCAATTGACATGCTGATTCCAATGTTTATGTGAAACAGAAGGTGATAATGAGGAATCTTAGTTGTCAGGTTGACTGAATTGGAACCACTGGTACACCTGCAAGGGATTTTGTTGATCAGGGTAACTAAAGTAGAAAGACCCATTCCATTCTAATGTGGATGACACCTTCAGGTGGAAGCCCAGATAAATGTTCTGAGGGGAAAAAAAAGAGTTTCTTTCCTTTTGAAGATCACTGGCACCTTCATCTACCCTGTTTGCAAGTTTGTGCACTCCGCTGGCTGCTGTATTCCTATGCTAAGATCAGAGTCCAGCTTCTCCAGGATTCCAGTGATGACTGAAGGCCAGTGGCTCTCAGAAGTGCTCCAGACTTTAAGCTCCGTGTTAGTCCTGCGGAGGCACCCAGCCTTCTGGACTGAATCTCTAGGGATTCCTGGCGTCTCCAGTGAGAAGACAGTCAGTGTCAGACCACCCAGGCTGAATCATGTGAGCCCATCCAAAGAGTTCCCCTTTAATATATCCCGTCTGTAGCTTCTGTCCCTCTGGGGAACTAATAAATAGCAAAAGAAGCAGAGTTGTCATTGCACAATATTGAAGAAGAACCACATCCTAGGCAGAACTTCAAGTTTGTTGTAAAACTACAGTGAGAAAAAGAACATAGTATTTGAGACAGAGCAGCCTAATAAATCAACAGGAGTGAATACTGTGCTTGTAACTATATCCACACAAATGAAGTCAATTTATCTTTGACAAACTAGCAAAGGCAATTTATTGGGAAAAAAAGACAAATTTTTCAACAAATAAAGTTGAAAACACTGGACAGTCACAAGGAGATCGGAATAAAATCTTAGAAGCTGCAAGAGCTGTTTGCATTTGTTGGAGGACTATACAGTCATTTCAGAAGACACTGTAGCAGTTACACAGAAAGCTACACATGGCAATTTYGCCCCAAGACACCAATGAGTTGAAAACTTATGCTTACAGAAAATATGTACATGAATGTGATTTACAGCAATTCTGTACAGTTATTCATATTTCTCAACACAGAAAGCAATCAAGATGCCTTTCCACAGATAAATGGATAAGCAAAATGTTGTATACTCAGAAAATGAAATATAATTCGGTTATGTAAAGAGATAAGCTATCAAGCTATCCATTTAGAATACAAATGAAAAATGACACAGAGGAATGTGTCTAGCTTTTAAATAAAATGGGGTTAGTCTTCAAAAGCACAAACTTATGGTTTTAACTATGCAATGTCCTGGTAAAGAAGCAGCAAAAGAATAGAGAGAGCTCATCACTGAGTATAGGGGACCCCACTGCAAACAGAGACATGAGCAGATAAAGCACAGGGTGATTTTTGGAGAGTGCAGTGCTTCTGTAAGATATTATAAGAGTGGGCGCAAGACAAAGCCCTTATGATATATAACAGAATCAACACTAAAGTAAATTACAAACTGCAATGAAAATTAATGAATCCATGTGGGCTCCTTAAGTTGCAAGAAGTGAACCAAATATCTGGAAAATGTCCATAATAGTTTAAAGTATTCACAAGACAAGAGACCCTGTAAGGACTGTACTTCATGCATAACTTTTTTGTACACATGAAATCACTCTACAAAATCAGTCTACTTTATAAAGCAAGTATCGCTAAACTTTTATTCCAGTATGATTTTTATGATTGGTATTTGGGTTGAAACCTCAAAGAATGGTAGTTTTCTTTCAATATAACTTCTAAGAAATGCAGTTTTCTTGTCGTTCAGCAAACAGTTTGAGAGACTAGTGTGATAGCTCATGCTTCCAATGCAGCACTACAGAGGCAGAGGAAGGCAGGTCACTATGAGTCCAAAACTAGCCTGTTGGACATCACGAGTATCAGGTCAGCCAGAGTTGCACAGCAAGACCTTTTCTCAAGAACAAATAGCAACAAGCAAAACAATTGGAGCAGGAGTTTAGTTCACTGAGAACATTTGCCTAACATGCTTGAAGACTTGGGTTCATACATCCATGAAATCAAAGGAAGAAAAAAGATCCATGTGTAATATTCTATTATTTTTGAATAAAGAACATTTATATGAAAAGTGTTATTTTTCACTTGTAAAATTTAAAAATAGATAACTCTTACATAAAATACATTAAGTTAGAACCTAGAGGTTTAAAGATTACAACATATTAATTTATAAAAGGGAAGTATCTAGAAAAATTCCCTTCATTCAAACCCTCACACCAAAAGTTACAATATTTTTCTTCATGGACGTATATTTGAAATTGTTTAATTTTAAATGACCCTTTAGCTACACTTTGCACACCAATATATGTTTGATGTAACAACAGAGAAAATTTACTTTTGTCTTCAGGTTTTTTATGTATTTCTATAACTTATATAGTTCCCATGTGAATTTTGTGTTTACTCTGACACCTAAAAACCCAAGCATACTATTTCTAAGTTTTCTATTTATCTAAAAACTTGTTGTGAAAGTAAAGTCTTTATCTAAGCTTCCTGGATAGCCATTGATGAAAACCAGACATACATTTAGTTAGAATCCTCCCAGTCCATGTAGTTCATACATAACTATTAATCATATCTTAAAATGATCTATGATCTCCATGTCGACTACCCCTTTCTTCCCTAAGTACCATATCTCTTTCAAGGGTATCCCCAATAGCCTCCACAAATCCTGTTTTCATTCTTCTTCCCATTTCTCACAGCATCACCATGGTGATCTCCAATAAGTTCAGTCTGATAGCGTCACACTGTGCTTAGCCTTACAAAGCCTCTCAGCCGGTCAGATTCCTTTCTCCCTTCTTCTGATGTTATTCAGCTTCCGTGTAACTTCTAGGGAAGCATGACTTGAATTCCTTGACTTGTGTGTCTCGGGACACTGTCCTTCTTCCAGAGAACACTTCTGACCCCAGCACTGGAGCAATCTGTTGCAATGTGCTTGCATGAATTCTACCTTTGGGAGTCATCTCTCTGGACACACAAAATGGCATCTGGATTCTAGGTTTGATACCAATTTCTTGGATCACAAAATTACCACCAAGGGGGAACCAGAAGTGTCATAGAGACTTAGGATTAAGAGGAGAGAGAGAGAGAGAGAGAGAGAGAGAGAGAGAGAGAGAGAGAGAGAGATCAAAGGGGTATGTGAATAACAGACAATACCTAGGCAAAGAGAGGTCAATAGTGCATTTAGTTTGAGACATAATTTTTCCTCCTAAGGTTGAGAGAGGACACTTGCGATTCTCAGTATATTCTCTTTTCRCCCACAGGAACATATTTACAAGCTTCCACACCAATCCTTCATTTTTTATCTTTTATTCTGAGATGAAGATGTATCTCAATGGCATGGTACTTTCCTTCTATATTGGAGATTCTGGGTTTGGTCCCAAAAGAGGAGAGAAGGGAGGGGAGGGGAGAGGAGAAGGGGGAGGAGGATGAAGAAGAGGGAGAGGAGGAGGAGGAGGTAAAGGGAGGGAGGAGGAGGGAAACAAGGAGGAAGAGAGAGGAAGGAAGAAGGACAGAGTGATTTGATGACCAATGACCTGCATAGGCTCATGGGTTCATCAACAGGCTGCTCTATTTAAGAAGGTTGTGGACCCTATGGGAGTGGACCTTTGATGATAGAAGTGGGTACATAATTATGTCTTATGGGATATAGGAGGTGGCCTTGATGTTTTTTAGCCCTGTGGTATTTCCTGTAGCTTCTGCTGTCCAAGTGCACATTCAGTAGTGACAACCAGATGCCTGCTTCCCAGCCCCTCTCTTCCCTTGCTCTCCTGATGCTATCTATGTCTTGGGTGGAATATTCCTCTTAATCGTTTGAATTTCTTTCCTTAAACTATAGGCAAATATTTGGCCACAGCAACAAGAAAATTATCTAAAATAGGAAWTAAGAAAGGAAGGAAGGAAGGAAGGGAAAAAATCCATTCTATTCTAAAGAGACTGATTTGATAAAAAGCACATAGCTCAGGCCTGAAGACCAATGGTTTGCCCACACACACCCTTCAAAGGGGTAGCAGAAGCATAATACTTGATAATTATGGCAACTAGTTTTCTTGCAATCAGTGGCCCAACTCCTAGAAGAATTAGTAAACCCTTCATTTACCAGCAGAGGTGATTGCTGCAATGCACTTATCCTATAAGCTTGTGGTTTCAGCAGCCAGAACTGCGGCAAACATGGTAAAGATAGTATATTTTGATCTCCCCAACTTCTGTGACARTTGTAACATACTTGTTGCTTCTGAGACCAAGTAACATTTATACCAAGAGAAGGCAGACAAGTGAAGATGTGGAGAAAGTAATCTGCTTGTAAAATGCAGGGTGAGTCTCCCCTAGTTGGAGCAATAGGAAAAAATGAGGTCATGWAGCTACAGCCAATCAGAGATGAGGTTAATGCTATAGAGGATACTAAATCATAGTCTGGCTCAAAATACAAACATTCCTTTCTTCCCTTGACATTTGCCCATAAATCCAGCACACGAGTCTCTCTTTTGAGAATTCTGTTTCCGTTTGAGTATACAACTGTCCTTTTCGTAACGGTCTTCWTTCAACTCCCACACTTAAATATAAGCACGGRTTATTACTTCTCAATAAGACTCAGATTTCTATAATTAATAACTCACTCCTTTACTTAATAATCCCCTCATTTTGATTTATTAAATAAAAACAAGAGAGCTGATAGAAGTAACATGGGAAGAAAGGCAAAGACACAAATTAGGTTCTCATTGAAGGCAGACATTTACAACAAATTCCAGGACATGATGATGCCTTAATTTGCTTATTTATGAAGAGTGAATAGAAACC